>VOQJ01005686.1:12688-27016 GCA_015052665.1 Apistogramma diplotaenia
TTTTTTTTTGCCTTCGTTTTGCTTCTTTTAAAATGGTCTTGATTCAAAAATCTGTATAGCTCGCTACAGAGGTGACTCATTTTCAATCATCCCAATTAGCGTCACAAAATTCGGTTCACATTTGATGAAGCGAATTTTGCACGGTTTGACTGAGTCGATGTAAATACCTGTAAGCTTTACCTCTCTGCACAGTTGCTGCTGTATGTCAGGACTTAACCATCCACTGTGGGAAGAAAACACTTTCCTCTGCCTTCTCGCAACAGAAAGAGCGAGTGTGTCAAACCAATCCGTGATTAGTGCGGATTTTTCTTGATCTCTATGCGACGCATTGTCTTTTATCTTGACTGCCTTGCCAACTGTACCATTGCCTCATAATTCTCTTATGACATATATTTCCAGAGCACTAATGTGGCCCACACTGACGCCTCAGGGGAGGAGCAGGGCGCACTGTGCTCTTGACTCGCTTCCCACTGATGGTGAGTAACATAATGATAATGACTATTTGTGCATTTACGCCATATTTTGTTTCACACATTCATGAAAATGAGAGAAAGAGCCACTCTATCAAAGCCTAATACAATCTAAAGCACATTTAAGACCCAGTTACCTTTCCATTGTATTGGCCTCTCCACAAAACTAAAGCACAGGTGTGTCAATTTTCCATTTATTTCAAGTAGCAAATATTTAGATCAGCGCTCAAAAGAAGAAGGAAAAAAAGATGTAAACAAACTACAAGTTTTGGGCACTTGCCAGTCACAGAACTCCCACCAGAGTGTTTCTGTCACACAAAAACAGTCAAGTTCCTGTTGGAGCCTCACATCGGCAATGTTTTACAACAATATCATGTAAAGAATTCTCCCTTTAAACTGCCACCAGGATAAGAAGTGTACACAAGTGCAGACAAGTCTATGTATAACTGGACATGTCAATAATTCTGATGTTTGGGAGGTGAATGACTTTTTTCTTCATTATCAAATCAAATATTAATTCGAATTCACCAATTTTAGCTCATTATTTAACACTGAGATATCACTTAGCCTTCAAGCTCCAATTTCATGGTGGTACAGTGGTTAGTACCATTATCCTGCACAGGGAAACTCTCTGGGTACTGCAGCTTCTTCCACATTCTAAAGACAGTATATTAGGTTAACTGGTTAACTCTGTGTTAGCCATGTGATCGAATGGTGACTTGTCCAGGGTTTATGACAGTAGGGATAGGCTCAAACCCCAACACACACTTTCAAAACTCTAAATTGGATAAGTGGTTAAGAAAATGGATGTATGGAAAAGCTGGGATCACAAGCCTACTTTACACTGGTATTTGGAGCCAGTTAAATTTGCTCATCAATTAGTCTGGTCCCAGTTTGAGGTTTCCACAAAAATCTAAGACGGTCTAATTTAAAGGCAAATCAATCTGTGTTTTGTGGCTAGTGGTAATGAATGAAATATACCAAAGACAAAGAATGAGTCTTGATTTGTGGTTTGCTGAAATTGTAAAATAGAATAAAGGAAAAAGGTTTATAGAGACTGCAGTAACCCAATGAAAATGTACAGCGATGGTGCCATCGTTAGTCTTTTTGTATCCCTAAAGAGACTACCCTGAGCCTGACTGATGCATTAAGCCCTGTCACAATAAGAAATCCCAGCACTGTGCTGAAACTTCCTGCACAAGAAGTTTCCAACTGGTTAGTGTGATTGCCATATTTTTCTCCACATTACTATGAATTCACCCAAAAGACAAGCTTTTTCTGCTGTGGTAAACAGAGAGGTCAGACACCGTTACTTTGTGGGATGGTTTTCCTTTGAAAGTCTTAACTTTGCATTACGTCGTGCTCACGTTCACTCACCCACCCAAATCATCAAATTCAGGTGTTCCAATCACTTCTATGGCCACAGGTGTATAAACCGAGCACCGAGGCATGCACACTGCTTCTATAAACGTTCAGTGAATTCCAGCGTAGTACCATGACAGGATGATACCTACTGTATCATGATGATACTGTACCTGTGCAACAAGTCCAGTCGAGAAATTTCTTCACTACTAAATATTGCACAGTCAACTATTAGTTGTACTTTAACAAAAGATAAGTGAGTGTGAATGACAGCAGCTCAGCCACAAAGTGATAGGCCACATAAAATGACAGAGTGGGATCAGGTAATGCTGAGGTGGACACTACGCAGAGCTCGCCGACTTTGGGCAGAGTCAATTGCCACAGACCTCCAAACTTCATGTGGCCTTCAGACTAGCTGAAGAACAGTGCTCAGAGAGCTTTTTGGATTGGGTTTCCATGACTGAGCAGCTGCATCCAAACCTTACATCACCAAGTGCAATGCAGAGGTGTATTGTAAAGCAGAGCGCCACTGGATAGAGATGGTACTGCATTGTACCATTCAAATCCAGTGGTGGCACGGTTTACAGTGTGGTACTTGACTGACTGCATTGTGCCAAGTATACAATTTGGTGGAGAGGGGATTATGGTGTGGGGTTGTTTTTCAGGAGTTAGTTCCAGTGAAAGGAACTCTTAATGCTTCAGCATACCAAGACATTTTGGACAATTGCATGCTCCCAACTTTGTGGGAACAGTTTGAAGAGGGCCCCTTCCTGTTCCAACATAATTACAAACCAGTGTACAAAGACATGGGTGAGTGAGTTGGTGAGCCCCGATTCCTGCTTATAGAGCACCTTTGGGATGAATCTGAGCAGACACTGTAAGCCAGGTCTTCTCATCCAACATCAGTGTCTGATCTCACAAATGTTCTTCTGGAAGAATGGTCAAAAATTCCCATAAACACTCCTAAACCTTAGCATATCTTGCAATGTCTCTGAATATTTTGTAATCCATTTTGTAAGCTCAAGGTTATTTGGTGAAAAGTGAATGTACCGGCATGCAGGACTAGAGGTGCAAAGTGAGTTGGGATTATGCTCAGTTAAATGGGAAACTGTTCATCCATAGTTCTTAAAATTGGTATTGAAGGCCCCAGTTCAGAATTGGCAAAAGCACATTCTTTACTTAAACAAAAGTACAGATACGTTTTGTTAAAAAATATTCCAGTAAAGGTTGAAGTACTGTTTAAGCAAAAGTGAAAAATCACAGACTCTGAAAAGTAAGAAAATAAATCCTTTGAATAACATTTCTACCAGCTCTTTTTCTGCAAAACCAACTGAACCTTGTGCTTTATTAAGATAATAATAAAATGCTATTAGTACATGGGAATACAAGCTTTTTTTTAAACTTCGCCTACACACCTACACAGAAAAATGAGTATAGTCAGGGGTTAAACTGGGATTCAGCAGGTGGAGGAACACTAATATCGGTTGTAGTGGCTCAGCGTGGGGGAAGAATCACAGCTCACAATAATTTCTACAGAAAGAGCTCCAGCAGATACAGGCTGTGATCAGCTGACCTGTGCTGTTACAGCTGCTCTGAGGTTTACTGCTCATCGTGGATTTACACAGCTGAACTTAACAAGATGCAAGCAGATGCTGCACAAGCTAACTTGGGCTGATTTTCATTCCCAGCAGTTTATACTGTGTTTATACTAGACTGTATAAACTACAGTTGGTTTAATGTTTGGATTCAGTGAATGAATCTAAGCATAATGAACTTAAATTCAAATCCATCTCTGCTGCCCCGATGTAACCTAAAACTGACTAAGAACACCATTGAGCACCAGTGCTTTACTTTAAATTGACTTTATTTTAGACTTTACTGTAAATTCACCATAGTACTGTAAGCTAACCTGTTTATCCTGCATTAAACTGCTGAGAATCTTCACATTATTTACAGGTCCAAAATCTGATGACAACATTACATGTAAGCTTTAAATTTCCAGTTTACCTTACCTTTAAATATAACCACTCTTATTCCTTTCCTCTCTTTCTTACGTCTTTCTCCATCTCTGAGTGAAGTTATCTCGCACTCATTTCTCCCCCTGGGAACTACACCAGCTGCACTTTTTACTAGCAGACACACTGTGTGACAAACTGCTCAGAGACAGTTTGCGTGTTTGCTGATATGTGTTGAGCTGTTAGAAATGCGGCATTTGAAATTACCTGTCACTTAAGAAATGTACATGCTCGCTCATCTTTAATAGCGCTAGCTAGATGCTAAAGCACTGCGACCACGACTTATGGACATTTGTAGCCAAAACGCCATTCCGGATCGTTCCAGCTCAATTTAACCCCAGACTATATTGCTATAAATGATGCATATATTATATGTTTTTGCCTCTTTCATCTCTTTATATGCAATAAGTCCCAGTGATGGATATACCAATAGGGTTGTCTTTTATGCATTATTGTTCCCTCCATTTAGGTTCACATTTGTTTTATGTTCGAAGGCACATAGTGATGTGAAAGAAAAGCTTCCCTCAAATGTCTTAAACATAAAGTAATGAGCCTGTTTTGAATATGTAAAGAGGTGAAAGTACAGAGATTTGTGTTAAAATGTAGGGAGTAAATCTAAAATATAGTCAGAAAAATAAATGATGAAGCACAGGTATCTGAAAATTCTACTTAAGAACAATGATGGCGTGTGCATGCCCCATTACTTTCCACCTCTGCCCCAGTCACACAGGGCTAGAGACAATAACAAAGAGGTTTTTGGTACAGCACCCTCTTTGCGACCAATTTTGCCTGGCAACAACCAGAAACTTCCACCAATCACTTGCCAAACTGGTTGGGGAATGCACAGTTTTCCATAGAAATGTGAAGTTATCTATACCTGTGTGAGTGAGGCCTAAGACAGACTTATTTAGGTGCTGTTTAGTTTGCTGTGTCCATATGATATATTCTGATTATTAGCATTACAATAGATTGTATAACAATCTTAATCCTGAAAACTGTGCAGTCCCTTAAAAGTTATAAGTTCAAGATCTACAGTATTGTAGATGCAATGCACAAGTATTCACTTGTGCATTGCTACCAGAGATTATGCACTGTTATGTTACAGTAAATTGTGCATGCATGTGTGCAAAAGAGACCCAGTTTGTGTGGTTTGCAGCCAGTTATAGCATCATCATGTACTATAAATCACAACACATGTCAATGGTATGCTTTTTTGGCAATGCACAGATTCCTTTAATTGTAATTAACACCCCAAATGCTTCTTATACTGCCAGTACCATAAATAGTATGTATAAATCTTCTAGTATTGCTAACACAAGGTCAACTGAGTTGTCTTGTCACAGCAATTCTTAGAGAAAAAAGACTTTGTTACCCTGTGGGCCAGTAAGATTGCTTCTTATCAGCCCCAAATTCTCTTCTCTCCTGGATTAATGCAGAAATTACTTTTACATGCCTCAGTAAGCCAATGCATTAAAAGAAAGACTTAACTTTCTATGCTGTTGAAGATACACCAATAAAACACCAACTAATGATGAAGTATGTAGAAACCACAGCTCTTCTCTGAGTATTTATATCTCCCTAAGTAAACCTCAGGAGAGCAGGCACAGAAAGGACAATCACCTGGAAATCCTCTAAACATGATGGAAATTATTTTGCCAATCCACAGAAATGATTCAAATAAAGCTGGTTAATGAATTCCTACACAGAATTCTCTTTCAACTTGTTTACGAAGTGGATATTTTGATATACGTTAAACATTTCACACGTCGGAGCTTACTTCTTTTCCCACCACAGGAAGGAGCGACAATTAGACAGCTGCAGGGGTAAGGTTGGTTGGTTCTACGTATCTATTCCTGACAGGAAGAAAAATCTGGCAATTCACAACCATGTTACTCCCCTGTCCTTTCTTTAGGGAAGAGAAGAGGATTGCCCCATTCTGCGGTTTCGTCAAACTGCCAACCAGGGCCCAGGAACACACTTCATTAACCACTCCTATGGCAGAGGATGGTGGTTTTTCCAGACAGCAAGCACAAATTTGAAGTCTTAGGAAGACCACAATGCATTATGCTGAATAGGCTTGTCACTCCTGCCCAGGTTCATTTCCTTTTAAGTGTGAGCTTGAGTCAATCAAAGGAAATGAGCTGAGAAACCATGGCTATTATTTATCAGTTTATCCAGTGAGGTCGTTTCATCACCTCCCTTTACGTGTCACACACTACAGGAAAAGCAGATCAGTAAGAAAATGAATTTAGTCTCGGAACCACACTTACACACATTTTAAATAGGCAGGTAGCAGTTGAGGGTAAAAGATGTCATCCATTTAGGTTCATTGAGCCCAATGCGCGAATCAATAGTGTGAACAGAATCATTACTAAGAGGAAAGCGTGTGTTTTAGAGAATTTGTTAAATTCCCCAATTTTCTCATACTCAGGCAGGCCTGCAGCATAAATCAAATAGAGATAGCCTGCTTTATTTCAAACGGCGAAATGTATTTTATGGTGAATATAGAGCTTAAATATGTTATGGAAAATGCTGCACTGCCAAAGATTAAGGGAGACGCAGTTTTTGAAAGAATAAAGTCTGTTTAAACACTACCTCACAGAGCAATTTGGGGGCATTGATTATGTTAATCAAATCAAGGGCTGTAAAATAAAGGGGTAAACACTACCCTATATAAGCTACTCTACCGCACATCCCCAGGAGCCTTAATGATGGAAAGATGGATCTACTTAAATCAAATACAATCTATATAAACAAATTACAAAACTGACTGATGTGGAATTGATTTGAGTTTCAGTGGGTAGTTGGGAGGATAGAAAAGTTTGGTGTTTTTGTGTTTTCTATCTTGCCATTTTGGTGTGATTTACGTGTAACGCATTTTTTAAAAGCAGGATTTAGTTTTGTGTTTGTGAAAAAGCAAACCATTGCTGTTAGAAATTTTAAACGAGATTGTGTCAGTCGTAGTGATGTATAAACTTTAGGATCCATGAGGGTAACCACGTATTTTGTAAGTAACTTATTAAATGCCTTCTTTGTTGATTTACAGTGAATGAATCACGATCAGCGATCATTGATTGTAGGTTGGATAAATCCTAAAAAATGCACGGTTGTAAAACCTTTGCAAATCTTATGTTTGGATTCTGTGCTCGTGTTGACACTCATTTTACATGTTGGTCCAAACCAACCCAGAGAAAAAATTTATATGAGAGATTTAGGATGAAGGCGCATAAAAGCAATAGAAAAAAAGTTCTTGCACGAGGCGCATTGAGTCCTACGTGCAGACGGTTGTTACCTGTCAGATGATCCCTCTTTTTTGTCAAGTGTAAGAGATTGGAGCTGAGCACTGGAGTATCATCTGCTACAACTCGTGTACGCCATTTGACTGCACTGCATCATTTGTTTGGTCATTATTCATAATAATTTTAACAACCCACTGCAGCATCCTCAATTAGATGATTATTCATTGATTTATTTTCAGTTATTCACTGACAATTTTTTTATTGCCTATTGTTGCTGTCCTAGCTGGGAAAAAGCTTTAAAAAAAAACTCCCCGTGTGAGTCTTTGAAAACACATTTCTGACTATACCTGCACATGGAATATAACACTCACTGCTCCAATTCTTCTCTCAGTGTGAATTTATAGCACAAAAGTCTTTAAAATGCATGCACTGCAGTAGTTTCAGTCAAGAATCAGTACAATAAAAGCACAGCCATGAGTTATGCTCTCATAAACACTCTACAATCACATCCATAGCACCAGTAAGCATTTAAGTCAATCATGACACACATACCACTGCTCCACTTTATTCATGCCGAGTACAAACATTTATTCTCTTTTGTTTTGACCTTGCACTTCACTAAATCCTTTCAGAGTCTCATAAAGTCCACTGTTTGTTCCTTTATTTATATTTCTTCTTCTCAGAAAACTGCACATTTTCATAGCCATTTTCTGACAGGCCACTCTCAAGAATGTGAAAACACAGGCTCTCTTTATACTGTTGTTGAGAATGACACATGCAAAAAAAAAAAAAAGAAGCCAGCTCAACTAGTGACAAGCTTATATGGTGTAACATTGTTTTGGAAATCAATATGCTTTCAGACCGCAATTTGCAACTTTTCAAAAATTTCAGCATGACAGCTGACAAGGTTATCCTCTGCTTTTCCTTTCTCTTAAAATTAATACACAGACTTTGAAACCTGCAGCAACCTTCTGCTTCAGAGCAAAATCTATTAATTTAATGGAGACATTTACATTGGAAATCATTTCTCAATTTGTGATTCTGTATTTCGTGTACGGCTGTAGAGAAGGAGAGCTTTCTGTAATAGAGTTGGAAAAATGCTAATTTTATCTCTCTCATTTAATTTCCTGACAATATCTATAAAATTGATTACGACTTTAAAGAGCGGGTATCCTTCCTCTTAAAATATTTAATTTCCCATTATTCTGATCAAGACTTGCTCTGGCGGTAATTATAGTCTCTGCCAAGAAGCAGGCTGGAGGAGCTCACCCATGTGATGAACAGATCTGGTGGTGGCATAAAGACTATCTCTACACAGAATAATAATAAGAACAATTGGCACCCCAGCTGGATTCAAGATTACCCAGATGCACATATCAAACGGAGATGGATCAGAGACGGATATGAGTGACAACCCCCCCTTCAAATAAACACTTAAACCATTTAAATGAAGAAAAGCATCTCATTATGTGGGGTGATAATATGTGTGAGTGAGCATGTGTGGGAGTGTGAATGTCTTCTGGTCAGGCTGCTTATATTGGGTGCATTTTGTATCAGCTGATTAGAACACAAAGTTAGAAAAGTGGACGTTCCTGAATCGATGCAGTGGATGAGACTGCTGAGAGAGTTTTCCTGTGGCATGGACATTTGACTGACAGTGCCTTTTCCAAATCACTGTGATGTTATTTGCCTGTTCCAAATAATCATTTTCACTACGATGATTGCGTGTTGAGTCTGTTGTATGTGTGTGGACATACAGTACAACAGGCTTTTCTATTGTAATACAGGCTTTCTTTGGGCCCTTATGGTAGCATAAATTGTGGAAAAAATTCCTGCGGCAGCATCAGCAAAACACAGCTGATGGGACCAGGTAAGGAAGGCTATTTTAAAAACATTAGCAAACAGACATGAGCACATATTTTTACATGTTGATTTGCTCTTTCCAAAAGATATAATACTGTATGCGATACTAAAAATGATAGAAAATCACTTTTGAATTCATTGTGAGATTGATATCATTTTCCTTAATATGAATTTGAATAATCTCATGCAAAAAGCAATGATTTGGTTAATTTTACTCTGTTTCTAATGGAGGTGTAATGTGGGAAGAGGCTCCAGAATATATCCTCTTATTTAATGTATTAATATATTCTCTCTTTTGTTTCCACTATGAGGAATTTCAACCACAATGTTACTGAGCACACAGGAGATCCCTGGATAAATGTATAATACAAACACATGGAGCCAGTACTAGAAAGCGCAGCAGTTCAATATACAGTTTCAGCATGTAGCTTCCTCGAGCCTAACAGTCAACCAAGGTTTTACAAATCCAGCTCTGAGAATGTGCACACAGAATGGGAAATGTTAGTCTGCAGTTACATCTCTCACAATAACCTTAAACAAATAGGAAATCTTTTAAAATAAGCTACAGCTACAGCATGCACATATACTGTAGTAGAGATGATGGCGTCTCACCACCACAAACACTTCATACGGTTTCTTTTATGCCAACAGCCTCCTGCACTTTTCCTGGGCCTCTTCGCCCTTCTGCACTCCTTCCTGGATGAAGAAACACTATCATCTAAATGTTTCCTATTAGCCGCAATGACAAGTGCTAAATGATTTTTTTGGAACCATTCCTTTAGCAAAAGCAGCAATAAAACACTGAAAAAACCTCAAAACACATAAAACAGGATTATGGCCCAATTCTACATAAAGTATCCAAAGTAAAAGTACTAGCTGGCCGAGATGGAGGCAAATCATCTACTGTGGCAACTCTTAGAAAGTGCAGACGATAAAAGAAGAAGATAAAAATCAAGACTGGAAGAATGTTTGTTTTAATTTTGAGCACTCATCAGGTTGTGCAATGTAAACTGGTCTCCCAGGGTGAGGCAGTCAACACTGAGGCGTTTGAGGAAGAACTGTGGTACATGTTAGCATTACATCTCATGGCTCTTTGACCACACAAACATTCTTTGCTCTTCATTTTGACCACTCGTCATATTTGCCTCTCTGCAGCTTTGCCCAGAGGCAGAATGCAGAGGTAGCTGAGGTGCAGAGAAGATGACCATGAACTAGCCAAATTAAAATCATGTAAAGCTTCAGATTTTTATGGACCTGTTCTCACATTGTTTTGAGATGGGATCTTGGTTGAAGCTTGCATATAATAGTTTGCTCATCCAACAGTCTGATAAGTAGCTTTAAAAGTGCCAGATAAACCATCTGGTTTTAAATGTATCTATTTTTACATTTATGAACAATATTTTGCAGTGACATTCACATCAATCTAAAAACACACACACATGCACACACACATATTTTTTTCCAAATATTGCAGCTCTAATGCCTAAAGAGGCTACAAATCATAAATGTCAAATCTGCCCCTTAGCCTCAAGTGTTTCAGAATGAGTCTATAGTCATTCATGTAGGTAGAAATGTCATGCTGCTGAGGTTCCCCTTCATCTTTCTATCTCAGCTGGGACATATCCTCATTTAGCTAAATTAGCTCAGGTCAAGCTTAGCTTTTATGTGCAGACACTAATGACATCCCAAGGTTAAAGTGAGGAGTCAAACATTGATTTGTATGGTCTGCCCTCTATGTCCATAATGAGAGAGAAAAAAAACCCGCCTCAGCACAAGACCACATAATGCAGAAAAATGGTTAACAGCTGGAAAATCAAATCCGGGTGACAAGTTAAAAAGAAACAGAGAGAGGTTTGGCGATAGACTTGGAAGTCCTGTTTTCACCTGTAACCCATCTTTTAGTGTGAAGAGATATGAAGATTTATCTCTGGAGGCTGGATGGAGTGATGAAGTAAGCACAGATAAGAGCCGCGGAGGATTATTCAATCAATCACCTGTTGCCGTATCTTTTTACAGCTTTTCTGAGGAGACACAGGAAGTAGTCAGTCCCTTGAAGGATAAAAGCAGAAAAAAATGACACAGGGTCTTTTCAGTTCACAACGGCTGCACTTGAAGCACTGTGTTAGAAAATATAATTACGGTAGAGTGTTATACGCCACTTTTAATAACTGTTACATGTATATTACTTGGAAAATGTTACTTCAACTTTGAAGTACTAAAGCGTAATATGTAGCCAAATGTAGTCTAATTATACACGTTAGATCTACTTCATTCAAGGCAGACAAGGAAAAAAACCTGACTTAATATATTACACACGGATGATAAAAAGCACACTAACAGATAACCAACCGAGAAAGGAATTCACGAAAGCACCCTTCATTTAAAATAAATAAATAAACATAAATGTATATAAAATGGATAGTCCCATTTTAAAAAAATGGTCATTTCAGCTTGGGAGCATGCTCATTTTCAAAACAGCCCTCAAATGCACATTCAGATCTTCAACAGTGGACACAAATTGTGATTTCAGGGGTATTAGTTTAACATGCTGCAGTATATTCTTTTATGATCTCCTGCCACATTGGGAAGATTGATCCCTCGCATCTAAACATAAGACAGACACAGGGCTGGCTCAGTGAGCGCTGAAGGGTGTTTCTACTCTGGGTTTTTTTTCTAACTTTTCAGTGAATAAGCACATGAACTATTTAAATGATTCAAAATAATGTTTGTAAAACCTAAAACCTATCTTACACTGTAAAATGATTCGTTGGTTTTACTAATCAAATATGGAAATTAACAATTAACCTCAACTTAAGTGGGGTCAGGTATACTAATGGTGTGTGTGTGTGTGTGTGCAATAGCAGAACAGTATGCCATAAAAAAAGGTTCCAATTCCAGTTCATTTACAGGAACACTGGTTTATTAACATGTGAATAACAAAAGCAGGCCTGTGAGTCATTAATCACTGCATGAGCCTCAGTCATGTGATGTTTCCAGCTAAGCCTTAGACTGTTCTTCACCACACAAACACTGGAAGCTATATTACACATCCACAATCATTAAAATCTGAAAGCCTTTAAGGTAAACAGTTCCTTGGGCCCCGATCCATTGCAGTAGTGCTCGAAAATGTGATCAAATTGTAGAGATAACGTAGTATGAGTAAGTAAAGTTCAAAAGCTAGTATAAATTAAGTTAAAGGGCATCAACTCAAGTTGAGCAAGGACATGGTATGAGTTTACAGTGTATAACAAACTCCTCTCTTACAAATGTAAATATGCTGTCAAGGTGTAACAGATTGGGTCCTGGGTGATCAGGCGAGGGTTAAAATACTGTCTGTGGGTTACATTAAAAAGTTATTTCAGTCTGGAACACTACTGAATAAATTAAAGGGATCACAAAACTGCAGCCAGTAGTGTACTTACTGATGGATGCACGGACACAGAGACATTTTAGTCCTTCATTTGCATCATCATTCTGAACATCATTATGCAGGCTTATACGACTTGTGTATTGGTTCTGGTTTATTCTCGCACCGATGTGATTTATTTTTTAACAGTATCTCTTCAATCTTTCCCTTTCTTCTTTTTTCAACTGAATAAAGTCAGCTTTGACACAACATCATCTTTCATTGCATAACTGAGATAACAGTTACGAATGCTATGCCTGGCTACAATGGAGATAAAAAGGAGTGCAAGATAATGTTTGAGAAGAAGTAGGAAATTTGACCTGTGAAGGTTGACTCACAACAGTGTGTGTGTGTGTGTGTGTTAAGATACTGTACTGCGATATATCAGCAACCAAAAATTAGAAAATAAGGGCTAGCCCACAAACTTAAAGTAAAGACCATATGATCCTGTAGTGTTTTGAATGAATGCATTTTCCTACTCATCCACTATTTCTTTTTGTACATTTTGTTCTTTTATCACAGACCTTCAAGATGCCTCGGCTGAATATCGCAGGGCCTTTTCAGTGGAAGTCAAATTACTTAAAAACTGCATGAATCTACTACTGTTTTACAGATGATGTATCAAGTAAAAATACATCCAAACACACCATCAGGTATTTAGTATAAGCCTTGGTTTTGTACCCTTTCAGAGGACAATGGGAAGAATTAATTTCAGACTGCAGCTGTTTTCGCTATTGAACTTTACATAATCATTTAAAAAAAGAAGGCGCTAGCTTTGGCAGTGGAAGAGTCTTATTGATCCTTGGTTTCATTGATTTTCTCTCTTTTTTTTTTGTCAGCAGCAAAGTAAAGAGATTGCAGGCGCAGTAGCTGTGAGAAGCTCTCTCTCTGAATAAGAATTGTGAAGCACTGGGCACCAGAGTGAGGTGCTGCATGAACAATAACCGCTGGTGCTGCTGCAGATTGTGCTGCACTCCAGACTTGGTGTGCAGGGGGGTTCTCACTGCAGATGTGCTTCAGACATGTTACACCAGGTAAATTGCCAATACCTAATGAGACCCTGGAATTATTGAATTCCTGTCAACTTGATGTGGAACACAAAAAGACACGCTGGCTCTGTCTAAAAGCTTGCTTAAAAGCTTCCTCAGTTCAAAACCTTCCTGTATGGGTGTAATGTGAACAGGTAGCATTTGCTCTCAAGATGAAAATATCAATGATTTTCTCACTATAATTTAGGGCTACAAAAGGTTTCATATTTAAATAATAAGCAATACTGAAGAGCTCCGACTTATATTACAGCACTGTCAGGACTACTTTTGAAGCAGTAGAATATTAGCCAGCATATGCCCAGATGTAAAGCAGTCTGAGACATCTCAGTTCAGTTTTAATTTCCAGCATGTTCAGAACAAAATGCTCGTGTTTGCAACTTGATAGCAAGCGGGCCAACAACGCATGTGATGTAGTGCCGAGTGACAGAAAAAGACATGCAAATATCAGTGATTGTTATAAAGCTTGCTCATGGACAATCCGCTGTGATTAAAATCGGTATTGAAAAAAGGCCACGTGGAAATCTGTCTGAACGGGAGCAGAGCCAAATGCGTTGTGCCAGAACAAATGAAACATGAGCTTTCAGATTTGTCTGCTTCTCAAGCCAGTGAAATACTTTAAATCAATCAAATCCAGCAGCACAGAAACAAATCTGAAAGGAATAATTTATAGTTTTGACATAAGGCTGTCATGGACAAATGTTCAGGCTATGGATCTTGTTGCGCAGAAAGGTAGCAGTAACTGCAAAATGATAGCAACAAAGAGGAGCCAAAAATACAGAAAAAAAATGAAAAGCACAGCAGTGATATATATATATATATATATATATATATATATATATATATATATATATATATATATATATATATGTATATATATATATATATATATATATTTATATATATATACATATACACAAAGATATA
>VOQJ01005691.1:5205-16275 GCA_015052665.1 Apistogramma diplotaenia
GGCCATCCTTAATGCATGCCCCCCCCACCCCCACCCCAGTGTGACGAGCTTATTGTTGTGGGACTCTTAATGAGATGCAACACTTGCTTTATTCACAAGATGGTGCAATAAGTGCACTTCTACTACTTACTGCCTCACTTATCTAAACCTTTTTCAGTGTGCGCAACAGTGAAACAATATCTGCCTTTTCAGCTGTGTAACATTTATTAGCATGGGAATTCAAGTTTTTCATGCTACATAAATCATTCAAGTAAACAAGTCTGATTAGTGTTTTTGCTCGGGTGAAAGAGCTTGTTCTGAGTCAAAAGCAGATCTCACAGTCCATTAGACTAAGCTGGCTCTAAAGCCAGAGCCCAAGGAAGTTTGGCAGGCACAGAGGTTTAAACTGCACACCTAAACACACCCGCTTTAATTTGGCCTCTCAAATGGCTGAGTTGAGGAAGGAGATAATGCAGCAATGGAACAAAGGGCAGGCAGATCAAAGGGGAATTGAAAACGGTGGACCATGGATTCTGTCCTTGACTGCATTTGATCAAAGTAAAAGTCTGATTTTTTTCCTTTTTTTTTTTTACACGACAAAGGAACCATATTTCTGCACAGTGGACCTGCAGGGCACTGATAGAGTTGATGATTAATTTCAGTGAATTAATGATTACAATTGAGGTGGTGACATTTCTGGCATTATAAACTCACTTTCTGCTACTTATTCTATTCTGGAATAAAAACTCCACAGGCACATTTAACCACACACCCACCTACATGCACACACAGAGCAGCATTGAAGTACAAATGAGCACCAACGTCACATTTCAGTTGTGAATATTAAATATGCTCAGAAATAAATCACTAATATTACTCCACAGTCTTATTTCGGGTTTCCATCACTACTTCACTTGACATTTTTGTTTGATCTCTGATTGCAATGATAGATCAGGCTGATCTATCATTGCTGTTACAACGCATTTTGTTTGTCAATGGAGGACGATAAAGATTACAGATGATTTGGTGCTCTTTCTATACCAGGTTATTAAGAGTGAGAGCAGAGAACCACAGTAATCCCTGTGTGCACATCAAAGACAGGCAAGATATCTGGCCTGCTATTAGCAGAGTGGCTGGCTGCCACCTGCCCAGATGTTTGGCATGTGGAGTCCAGTTATGCCAAATGGGGATCAGGAGACCATAGGATGCCTTCCAGGAAGCATCTAAGGTTCCCAAACGTCAAGGACAAACCTGTAGTCACAATTTCTTATAAAAAGAAGAAGCAAAAAGCTGCATTTTTATCAAATATTTCTCCCCCCCTCCCCCCATGCACTAAATCAATATGAGATTGATGTGAAATTGATCTTTTTTTTTTCACAAGATCTATTTCAGATCTTGCTAACAAGCTAATTTACATTGCTCCTGACACCTTTACAGGTTGATAATGCTGCCGCCTCACGTTTACGTTTTAATTTTCTATGAACTTAACAGGCACTCCTGATATCCTGCTTCAGAGGCCACCGAGCTCAGCATGGATTAGAAAGAGCTGATGTTGGGCTCTGTATATCCCACAGTCGTGACAATCCCAGGCTTGTTGCCTGGGATCTGACTGTCAGCTAAAGAACTTGTTTGTGATAGGGCCTCAGAATATTGGAAGGCTTCCTGTGGTTAAAGCTCTGACTGTCAATGTGCATTTGATTTCCAGGGAGTTTATTCACACTGAAATTGTTTGTTGTTATTTACAGCCAAAGCCTAAGAGTAAGTCTGAGCCACCCAGCTGAGCTATGGCGGAGGTTGAGGTGATTGCTTCAATTTTGTGGTCCATTATTGAAACACATTACTTAGTTTTAAAATTAGAACAAATACCAAGAGATATGCTACATTCAACATAACATGGACAGATGGCCACATCTTTTGAACAGGACTTCCTGGTTCTGTATGTAATTTGGTTTTACAGTCAAGGTTCAGAAAGCTACATTTTCTGATTATGTTCAGAAGTAGCTCCACATGATGTCTGCCCCATTGCCTTGTACAGTGAGAGCAGGGAACTCACCGTTTCTGGCCATGTAGGAAAGATGATTAAAATGTGCAGAGTGGGCCGACACAATGTGCAAGGAAAGAATAAATATACTTTGCCAGTGTCTGGTTATGAAAATGCTGTAGTTAAAGACAACAACTGGTGAGCTGCCAAAACATTCTAAGATTTTTATTCTGGGAGATTAAGTACATGTGCATAAACAGATTATTCTGACAGTAAATATTTGGAACCAGGAAAGCAGAAAGACAAAGATACTTCTGCTGTCACATGACTGTAATGTGATCACATCAGTACTTGTGACAATGTTAGACTTTCCAGTTAAATATTTGAAGCTATGTCCTTTATTTAAAATAAGAAACTAGCCCAGGGATGTTAGTCATACAGTATGTTCAGCCACGCTGGAATAACAATTAAATTTTCTTTAGATAATTACAGTCCTCAGCAGAGCCCCATGGTCAGGTCCATTTACATTCCAGCGAGTCTCCCATTGATATATTACCATTTTTATACCACAGCATCTTGTGGAAAAGCTCAACCTCCTGTTTGAGAAAACTCTCCAAGACTCCAAAGAGTGTAAATGTTTGTACTAAGAAAGCAGATTCCACTTAGTAAAGACAAACAGGGAAATTAAATATTACTTAAACTTTGTTAAATGTCAGGTTGTAACATCTGCACTGCATGCATTTGGAAATAAAAATGAATGTCTCGAGATGTACAGCTATAAAGGAGGCAGTCACTGCTAATACAAATGCAAACTCTGTAGCTAAGTCTTTGGTACCTAAAGACACATTTTATTCAAAGCTTTTAAAATTTTTTCCTCATTTTAAACAATACTGATAAAAAATTATTTAAAAACGTAAATATACCCACAAGACAGACAACTAGTACTACTATATAAATACTACTAATAATATTAATCGTCATCTCACTATAACACAACAAATCTGTGTGTTTGTTTTGTTGTCCACAGCATCCTATTGTTTTAATCCAATGACAGTAAGATGCTATTTATATCCACAAAGCTGAATTATGCACGGCATATTATGATGTCATGTTGCCTAGTAACATTATACACTTTATAAAAGCAATTTTAATTTCAGGCCAACAGCAGGAATATGCTAAACATAATTAGCATGCACATGTACTTGTACTGTAAATACACTGCTCAAAATAAATAAAATAAAGGAACACTTAGAAAACACAGCAAACCTCAATTGGAGGTGGGGGTGGTGCTCTGTATCAATACTGATTTGAATCGAATATTGTGTGAGGAACAAAAGGTTACCAGGTTGTTTAATGGAAATGAAAATGATCAACATACAGGGAGCTGAATTCAAGGACACCTTGGAATTCAAAGTGAAAAAATTATGCGACAGGCTAGTCTATTTTACCAAATTTTCATTGCACGTACTCAAAATTGTACTCAGTAATTTGTATGGCCTCCACGTGCCTGTATGCATGCCTGACAACATCGAGCCATGCTGCTAATGAGACAACGGGTGATGTCCTGGGGGAATCTGGACCGGGGCATCAGTGAACTCCTGAATACTCTAAGGTGCATCCTGGTGGCGTTGGATGCCCCTAAAAGTGTTATATTGGATTTAGGTCAGGCGAGCACGAGGACCAGCCAGTGATATCATTGCATACTCTCGCCACATGAGTCTGGGCATTGTCATGCACCAGTGTAGGATCTGACAATGACTCCAAGGATTTCATCACGATATCTAATGACAGTCAGAGTGATGTTGCCTAGCCTGTAGAGGTTTGTGCATCCTTTTTGGTGTGTGTTTATATATTTATTTAGGGACAATGCACATTAATCAATGTCACTTGAACTGTGCTGACTATTCAGGTGAAACTTTTGAAGGCTTTACATATACATCACAGTCCCTGGGAACAATGGCAGAAATATCAAAGCTCTTTTTGCAAAGAGTGAAAACAGCCAATAATTACTTTATTTTCACCTGCAACACAAACCAACTGTCATTATAAACATTTATTTGGCATTTGGAATGAAAATGGAGGTATTTCTACTATATTTCTATCTACAAGACAGGAGATGGATATATTTTCCCATCTGTGTCACAGGTGAATGTGGCTTCAACATTTATAATACAAAAATATCAAGAGCCATGCATTTTTTAACACACATTTGCTCCACGCAGATGAATCAGTGTCAAATCAATTTCAAAGGTGGTAGGCTCGACTTTGACCTTGTCCTGTGGTGCTCAAATTGTGACTGAGTTCCATTAATACAACTCAGAGCAATTTCACTGGATTTAACTGACAGAGACCCATCCTGAATGCCTGCAGTGACAATCACTTTCACTGACAGGACTGTGCTGATGCAGTGTAAGCATTTTACATATCCATCATCTTTAGGAAGCAATGCATTTAGAAAAAAAAATCAAACTAGAAGCAAGATGCAAATAATTCAGCTTTTACATTTTTATATTAGCTCAACAAGCACTGAGAATTATTTCTCTCGCTAGAAGGTCATTTGCACCCTTCCACCAAACAACATGCACACAATCAGCTTCATTACCTGAAGGTGGGGAAGCAGCTGCAGTGCGCTTTCCTCTTGTACTCTGCCTCCAGAGAATGTGTTATCAGTTAGAGGCAAGTCAGACACACTGAAAATCTCTTTTTATAAAAAACAAAGCTGTACAGCAAGAAGAAGAATAGTGACTTTTGCAACTCTTCTCGAGATCTATAATTCACTTTGACAGATGTCAGAAACGGAGCATGTTTATTTTAGCTGCACTGTGACAACAGGCTGCAAAATATACCTCTGAATACATCAGAAGCCTTAACATCCTGAATTCTGTGTTGTGCATGACTACATCATTAGTGAGAAACTGCTCCAGTGAGATGACTAAATTATGATTACAAATTGAAATGAATCAGAGGCTCCTCACTGTGACAAAAGAGGGAAGGCCCACCCGACTCTAGATGCCTTTTCTTTTTTCTCGCTTCAGAGAGTCTATAGAAATTTTAAACATGAGCAGCAGATTTTAATTGAATGACAGAAAGTGCAACAGAGAGGAGCAGACCTTACTGTTTGCACTCAGACACCCTCAACATAGTCACACTGAGTGTCATGGCTTGAAGAGTAAGTCAAAGCTTCCTTTCTACGCTGACTCCGGCAGCATTTCATCAGACAAAAACAGAGTGAAGTAAAAATTTCCTCCCAAAAGAAATAGAAAAATATCAGAGTGCAAAGCTATAAAGAAATTAAAATGGCCTTTGAATGGTGGCATAGTTTGATGAAATTCTGTTCTCATCTTTCAGCTCCACCAAACAGAAACAGAACGTCTCTAACTGATCAGCATGGCAGTCAATACATCAGCGTGTGCATTGGGATGAAGAAATCAATGTCAGTCCACTCCCATGGCGCTTCCATCTCTGCCAGAAAGCCCTCATACAAAGACGGAAAGCCATCAACTGAACCTACCCAAAGGGGATAGCACGCAGCTGATATTGATGTTTGAAGGAGTGCGCTGTGGTGCCAAGAAAGGCCCTTGTAAAAGCCATGGTAAAGGATTACCCAGGCAAGCATGTCCTCCTTCGGTGCAGACGAGAACACTGGTTTCCATCCTTGGTACCATTTTGAAGGGTCATTTTTAAACACAGCGAGGGACGAAACAAACAACAAGAGAAGCTAGGAGGAGCCATCCATCACTCCTACTTGGCTCTACCCTGCTGTTTGTTGAAGGGGAGATAAAGTTGGCATTATCTTCAATTAAGCTTGATCAAACAATGTTAAGGCCTAATCTGAAATGCTAAATACAACAAAGAGGCTCACGAGGAATACAATACATTTTTATTGCAATACTGATTTACAGACAATCGACAGTTTATCATCCTGCAACGACGAACGTGATGCCTATAGAACAAAAAAAAATAAAAGAATGAAATTACAGCACTCTAGCAATAATGATTATAACAATTGTACTTAGTAGACGGCTGTTAAGCATCATTCATATCCTGTCTATCAGTGATTGTGTTAGTGCTGCTATTGATCATCAGCTTGCTTCAGTTTCCTTTCCACTCTATGATTTATGATTCAATGGGGGGAACAGTTTTCAGCATTTGTTGTTGTTTCAGCTTGCCTAATATGACAGATCTTTAGGCAAGACAGGAGGTGAGATGCTAAAATCATTCAAACTAAAGAGGTTTACAATATTTGTTGTATTTCTGGAGGCCCTGTGTCAGCTGAGAGGTTTTTGTTGAGGTCTGGAATTGTTGTTTGCAGCTGAGCAGATAAGATTGATGTGCCACGGCTCTGCCAAACAGACAATGTAATTAAAGTCATGCAACCATGGTTTGTACCATAACTGAAGCACATGTATCCACATCCTTCTTCTCAGGCTCTGTGCTGACACAGACTTCTAACATAGTTTTATTTCTGCTAAAAGCGTCTTACTATGCAGAAGTGTCTGTTAATACATGCTTGTGTTATCTCAACATTTACAGCTAATTACCCCCCAAGAGACAGTGTTTCGAGTCAGTTTTCATCCATCTATTATTTAGCCAATCAGCTATTGCGAAGTTTAAGATGCAGTAATTAAAGAGCTTCAGTATTCATGAAAGATACTTGTTTCCAGTAAACTAGAAAATTTGTAAAAGCAGACAGTATAAAGAGCTACATTATGCGGAAACATGGCAACACAGAAAATACAAGACTGGGATCACTTATTAAGGTCCAGATCAAATTAGTTAGCAACACTGTCATTTATTTAACTAGAGACAAATACAAGTAATAAGCAATAGCAGGAAAAATAATTTATAAAATCTTAAGGTTATTGCTTTGGCCACTTGGAGTCACCACAAAAACAAACAAACAAACAAAAACCCCTTTAACTTATAATTTCCTCTAATTTCCTACTTCTGAATTCAGACAAAACTGAGGTTATTGTACTCAGCCCTCCATAAATACTGTGAGGACCCCTGGAGTATTTTTTTATGTTTTGTAATCAGCAAATGTCCTTCGATGCCCACAACAAAAATCTAGGCAGCACTTCTTTCATCTGCCCAATATTGCTAAAATTAGTAACATCCTGCCCCAGACTGAAGATACTTCATGCATTTATTACAGATTGTGGGCCCATTTAGTGAGATCCTTGGTAGAATGGTAGAGTCAAGAGATACACACACTAGTATTTGAATTTTTTAACTAATATTTAACATTTTAAATGTGACAAGCATAACTGGACCCTAATCAATATCATAATAAAACTATACATGAGGGCATCTCTCAGGGACTGGCTTCATGAAACTGATTTACAACAAGACAGTAACATTTGAGGGAATGTCTGCAAATAAACTACAGTCTTCTTTTAATTCTCTTAATATTTAAAACATCTAGATATCTAAATCTAGCTAATATTTAGCTATATATTATATCTAAGGACATCTTGGAAGGAGACCAAGGGAACACTGTCAGACCCACAGACTACAATGCATACATCATGGATAAAAATGCTCTGTATCAAACACAGGTTGCAGTCCCAGCCACCTTGAAAGTGTATTTCAGCAGCTCCCAAAAGCATCACAAGCTGATTCTCCCACTCTGAGCAGTCTATCAAAGGCATGGAAAGACCCAGGTGTGGATGTCCAAAGACACATTTGGTAAAAGGTCCTCTGACAAAGGTACCTAGGGACTGGAAAGCATTCCTGCCATGTGAAGAAACCAAAACAAACTTGACAGAGTTCCTTCTTAGTGAATGGAGGATAGACATTTATACATCTAAACTAAAAGGAAGGACCACTTTACTTGTTTGTTGAGAGAAGGTTACTCTACTTAACTGGAGAAAACAGATCTACAGACAATGGAATAGTAAGACGCTTTTAGCAGAAATAAAACTGGAAGAGGAAGAGCTTGACTAAAGCCAGGAGGAGGCAGACACCAAATTTGCACTGTACTGTATGAACATAGTAAAGCTGCACTCACCGGACACAGATGTTTTTTCACTTCACCTAAAAAGTTATACAGAAAGTATATTTTGACATTGGTGCAACAAAGAGATAGCTAATTAATATTTGCCAGGTAAGGGGGCAGAAGTGGGAGATGAAATGTATTCGGCACTTCCAGCACTTCATGCATACAGTGGTTGTGACATAAGATTACTGCTCTCAAAATACTGAAGAAGAATCCAGACCTGAGAGCGTCCTGAGGTTGGGAAGATCTCCAGAAATCCAGGAAAAACTGTTTGAAAGCCTTGAGCACTTCACCTGCCCACTGTATGGTGGGACATCAGCAAAGGATATCAACATGCTCAGGTAGAGAACTAATTATCAAGCACTGATTTGGTATCAAGCAGATATTGCCTCACCAAGAGTTTCCTCACCATGGTTGGGAAATGCCAATGTCAATCCCGATCACACTGACATTGACACAGATGAGGAGCCTGAACTTCATAGTCTTGATAATCTTGAAATGTACTGTATTTATTTTTATATACATGTATTATGCAAGGAATGGATCAAATGGTCAGTGTATTTAAGTATTTATGCATGTACAGCAGTTCATGTTATACTACATCCATAGTGAAATGCTAATGTCTAATGCAGCCAATCCTATATAAAACAGACATGCATGTTCCTCTACATTTAATACACCACTGTATTGCAAAGTATAAATAAATATAGTTGTTATGTTGGATATTTGTAGACTTGTTGCACATTGTCTATGGTGGCAAATAGTTCTAGGCTGGCCTATTGTAATTCAAGTCACTCTAAGAGCTCCCTGAAAGCCTTCAACTGATCCAGAATGGTGTAGCGAAAGTCCTGACAGATTCTAAAAAGAGAGCACATTTCTCCTATATTAGCTTCTCTTCACTGGCTCACTGTTAAATCCAGAATTGAATATGAAATACTTTTACACATGGATAAGGTCTTGAATAATCATAAAGAGTGGGAAAATGAGTCAAAGCTTAGTCGTTCCTGTTTAGACATTTCAGCTTTCACAAGAATCAGATGCTTTACCAGACAGTAACAGCTCTACATGGCTAGCTAGCATATCATTTTGTACATGTTAGGCCCCACTCACACAGGAAAAATGTGTTTTCCTTGTATTGCTGGAGGTTCCTTCAGTTCCTAGGTAAAACTCGGTATAATGAGGTATAGCCCATGGTACTGCACTGAAAACCTCCTTGCATTTGCTTTGGTTGCTAGCAAACTGCTACGTTCGCCTGCAATTTGCATGGAAGACACCAGCTTGTCCACAAACACTCACCAACTGCCCACAGACTAGTAACGAAACTGGGTGCAATGCAGACTGGAAAGGGACACCATTTGCTGCAAAAGTAAAACTTGTGACTTCCCACCACAGCCAACACATTTTAAAAGGCCCAACTTTTACTTTGAAGGCAAATCATGTCAGTTTCCTGTCTGCATTGCACTTTTTCAAGTTTCAGTACCGATTGGTGAGTGGGATTGATGTCGCTCGCTCTCCATTCATGGAGCTTGTGCGATGAGGTGACAATCACTTGCCCTCCTCCAGCTAAGTGACTAGCGGCATTTGTGCATGTGAAATTTCGAGCTCATACACGTAGACGTACACATGCGACCATGCGATGCAACACTACAAAGCTAAAAATTGTTCTAGTTTTGTCACTGTCACCTGGCACCTAACCAATTAGCAAGGGTTTCTTTGACTGACCAATGAGCGGAGAGTATGCTACAGTGATGTGCAGTCAGGGGAGGCAGGTGAGGTGTCATCATAGAAATATAAAATTTAAAAATAAATTAAATGGTTATATTTATTCAGCGATTTGTATTTTAAAGTTCTTTTCTATTTAACTTCAACATTTTTTTATTTTTATTTTTTCAAAATCGCCAAATTTTGACATTTAACGTTAAAATACCAAGAAGAGACGAGCGGTGAGGCACCAGCCCACTGAGCCTCACCATACGCAATGACTATGCTAACTCTGCTGGCATGCTATGCAGTGAGAACATATTGCTGTCCCTCTGCATGTCGCTATTAAGTTTGAACACTTTTACTATATGAACTAAATTTCGATATTTTAGCTGGTGTATATAATGCACAGTGTTTTGAAATCAAAAACTGTATGTGTGTAACATATTCTTTTGCTGAGCGATCATAAAACTGCTGTGAAAAGGCACTAGGTGAGGCACGCAGTTCTCGTGCCTCATTGCAGGGGGCGCTGGTGATCCCAGGGATTCTTTTTACAACTTCTCAGCTGCAGAATAATAGAATTAGACAGCAAGCTACAGTAAACAGCAAACAAGTTAAGTCAAAAGGAGTGGCACATGTAAAGGTAAGTAAAGGTATGACGATAATATTTTTTAAAGTAATTTTTTTATGCTAGTTTGTATATGTAAAAAATGCTAATATGAAATTTTAAACAAAACATGTTAACTGTTGCCAATCAAATGGTGAATAAGCTGCTCTGTATGGTCCATATGTTTGTAAATCTGATGTGATGACGTCGGTGCCTCACCAGCCATGAACCTCACCGCACGTCACTGCTACGCGCTGCTGACTTTCCTATATTATATGACACTTCACGCAGTGATTATTGAGATGAGTATAAAGGCTCGGAATTTATCTGGATCAGCCTTGAGGTCTGCCATCAAATGATGATATTCACCATGCTGTTTCCTTGTCTGTAATATAGGAGGAACCCAAGGTTGTCTTCTTCTTTTGCAGAAGAGACTTAACTGCAAGATTTCTGTCAGTTCCAGTAAAATCTTCTGACTCTTCATCTTTATTACCTTGTCTGACACGGACTGCTTTGAAAATGTTTAAAACTTCCAATTTCATAACCAATGAAATTTCATGGACACAGCCGATGTGAGTGACGCAATAGCCTGATTCACAACGCTGCAACACTGCCGTCGCGATCGTGTCCCCTGTGTTCGTTTTCACCCCAGTGGCGATACAGGCCATTTGTCGCTGTCGTTTGTCGCTCTCTGTGCGTTGAGCCCATAAACATGTAAACAATGGGGGGGGGGGGGGGGGGTCAATCTGCAGGAACCAAAAAAAACCCAAGGGAATTTTTTGGGCACCACACCCCTTTGGGCCC
>VOQJ01005695.1:11140-34014 GCA_015052665.1 Apistogramma diplotaenia
AACGCTTTGAGCTAACGGCTGGAAAAAAAAAAAAGGAGTGAAACTTGATCAATACTGTAAAGTTTTGAGAAAAAACTCCTTCCTGGCGACGCTGATGTTTTTATTTTTCTAGGCCTGATACTGCCACTGTTTAGGTCATACTATGATTCAATAATGGAAACACTTCCTCCTCAAAAACAACCTTATAATCAGGTGTGTTACATATATATATATATATATATATCCTTATATATCCTTACCCCGGCAGCTCTTTCCGTCTCTTTGCAGCATCCCAGTCACACAGCTGCAGATGGGTCCGGTGATCTTACTGGTACAGATTTGCTCACAGCCTCCATTTTCCTCCTCACACCAGTCAGACTCTGAAGAGACATCAGAAGTTAAAGTCTAACTTTTTGTTTTGCCAGAGACCCCTTCAGTAAAAAAAGGTCGGTCACATATAACAATAATAAGTAGAAACTCTATTTACTATCTAGTCAGAAGTGCTAAAAACCAGCTTGTGAGCTCTTTATACATATAATCACCTCTCCTTCTTATGGGTCCCACAGACAGTATGTGCTCTTTGTGGTCACTGTCCTCTGAGTACATTCTTCTCTTGTGTGGGCAGTTCTGCACATACAGTTCACTGATACATTAATACAGAAACACACAGCAGACTGAGTTCTTATTTTTATTAAAAAATCGTCTTGATTTTCTCACCACTTTGCAGGCGTTTGTTTCTGAGTCGCACAGAGAAACGTCACAGTGCAGGTGGACCTCGTCGTAATCACCGATGAACTTGAAGACGGTGACGTGGAAGCGGCAGGTGAGAGACACGCCGTTCTCTGCCATGCCGATGGTGTTGTCCTTAATGTTTGGGCACCTAGAATAGTACATCAGACATACCGTAGCTGAGATGCCTGTTGCAGGATGGGGGACGGTGAATGCTCAACAAAAAGCGGGATTTGAATGTGGATAATTTAAACATCCAAAATAAACAGTCAAAAAAAGTGGGTGCAAACATTAATACAAAATGATAAACACAAAAAGCACAAGAAAAAACAGCATATGCATTATATATTTAAGGAGCAAGAACACAGGAGACACAGTGAAGACAGAGAGGAGGGCAGGACTATTTATACACACTCAAGAATGAAACACAGGTGAATAGTCAGACAGGGAAGATGCAAAACTAAACCAGGTGATTAACAGAAACCATAACGAACATAAGGGGGAACTGAAACGTGAAGAACATAATAAACATGAGTGAACTAATTCAGGGGAAACTCGGAAAGACAAGATTACAATGACCAAACACAAGGAAAACACAACTACTAATAATCACTAATAATCGGAGAAACGGGAATCAAAGACTTAATAATGGCAATAACACCACCAGAAACTTACAACTAGAATAATAAAAACAATCAAAACAGGAATCCAAAAATCACAACAATAAAGAAGAAATCAAAAACAACACAAAACCCCTGGACCACATTTATAGTGCTTTATTCTAAACACCTCAAGCATTTCATTCACCTCATGTCCACAGCTAATTTAGAATCACCAGTTAACCTAACGAGCATGCATGGGTGTGATTTGCCCATGGCTCAATGTAAAACATAAGATCTACTTTCAGCCAAGAGGATAACAAAGAGTCCGTCTTACCCTCTCTCAATGATGATATATCGGAGTCTATCACTGCTGTAGCGGGACGGCGTGGCCCAGCACATATTCACTATAAGGATGAGCTGGTTTTCATCCGCTCCTTCCACAAAGACGCCTACATAGAGGATGTCCCGAGTGCTGAGCACCACCTCCCCTTCTCGGTACGGATGGCGGTATGAGGAGTTCTTATACAGAGCCATCTTGGTCACGAAGTTTCCTTCCTGGGTCGGTAGGGTGAGGTTAATGACGCTGGAGGACAAAGAAAAGGAAACGATGAGCTGTTATGTCACAGAGTTGCTACATATCTCTCTGTCTCGGTTTTGCTCTGTCTGACCTGAGCATGGGTTTGAGGACAGTCTCCAGGGAGATCTTCAGGTCCAGCTCATAGGCGCAGGAAAACTCCACATTGATGGTCTTGTCTCTGGTGATGATGTTGCCAGTGTTGTTCACACTCTCTATCCACACGGTGTTCTTATACATGATGTGTGTGCCATTGGACTGTCAGAGGCAAAAAGCATAGGCGAATTATAATTTCAAATTCGTGCATGAAGGGAGGGGCTAGCCTGGTGTATTAATGACGACTGGGTCTTCGGTTTTTATAGAAGCCATACTCAAAAAATATAAAAAAGTGTTTTTTAAGGTTTACACAAGACATGAAAACTCATGTGGTCCTCAGCAAGTCTTAAATTGTAAATACAAGCTCAGTTAGCATATTAAATGTTAACGTTCATGACAGCACAATTAGAAAAAGACTGTTTGGAAGGACGGCCCGGAGAAAACCTCTACTGTCTTATAAGAACATGGCAGCCAAGCTTGGGTTTGCAAAGGCACATCTGAGCAAACCACAAGACGTTTGGAACAATGTCCTTTGGAGAGACAAGAACAGAGTGCAGATGTGTTGGCCACAGTGCACAGCTCCACATTCGGTGAAAACCAATCACGCATCAGCAGAAACACCTCATACCAACTGCGGTGGTGCATTTGGGCTTGTTCTGCAGCTGCAGGAACCGGGCACCGTGCAGCCATTGGGTCAACCATGAACTCCAGGAAGTCTCTAGAGTCACATGTGAGGCCATCTGTCTGACAGCTACAGGTTGTCCAAACACAGCAGCAAATCAACTGGCTAAAAAGAAAAGAATCAAGGTGTTCCAGCTGGTTCACTCATGCTTCTGCATTTTGGTCTTTGTGGAATAAATTATGACCTGGTGTAATACGCCATTTGTTGTTGTTCATCTGTATTTAAATGATGTTAAGACCTACGAAATGCAAGATTTTTCTAGTGTGGCAGTTGCAGTAAAAGTCTTCCAAGTGTCATTTCCAATTAGCACACAACCTGCACTAAAAACAATATCACAGAATGAAACAGCACGGAAAGTATTACAAAAGGAACTTGAAATGGCAAAAAGTGTAGAGCTCAACGAATCAAAATCGAAATATGATTAAATAAGGAGCTTAACAACATCCTGCATTGGTCCAGATGTTTGAGAAACTGTTCAGCTGCATGGCCTGTAAGTGGTGCAGAGGTTGGTCAGGATCCTTCAATTATCCAGTCAGGCTTTAAGGCTTAAAAAGGCCTCAAAAAGTAGTGCATATAAACAGGTGATCCAGCAGAAATCTATAAGTATCAGCACATTCAAGATTCCTACAGATTGAAGAACAGATGAATGCAAACTGACCTGTACGATGGAGCCACAGTGTCCCTTAGTGTTGTTAATGTGGAAGGAGATGAAGTCCTCTCCCTCGATGCCGGTGCAGTGATGGTCGTTGATCCTGACGTCTTCCCGCTCGAAGCCCAGCTGGAAGAGCTTACACTTGGAGATGGAAACCTGCATCTGCGCATGCTTACAGTTTACCTCTGCTTGTATGATGTCATCATCACCTGAGGGACACCAACACAGAATACATGCTTGTTGGCATACGCCATGCATTTTACCGCACAACATGGATCCCCAGCCAGAATCGCTTCTTGGAAATAAATATTATGCAACTGGAGACACATTTGTAATGAAAGTGCATTTGTGGGTTGAGCAGCAGAGTTGAGTGTGTGTCAGAATCTTCACTGCCAAACAGCTTAATCTGCCATTGACTCTTTCTGGCACTTCGGTATCCCAGGTGCTGACAATCAGGCTTGTCATTAGAGGCAGTCTCAATGCAGAGATATTAAAATGAGATTCTGCTACCAGTGGCAATCCCATATCTCCACAGTCTAGGTCCAAACTCTATCCTTCAAGATCACAATGCTCACCCTCCACAGAGCGGGTTTGTCAAAAACGTCCTCTGTGGAGAGGATGAGATGGCCTTCCTGCAGTCCTGACCTCAACCCCACCGAACACTTGTGGGATCAGCTCGGGTGTGCTATTTGTGCCAGAATACTTAACTCTGCTGCACTTTTGTTACAAATGTGGCTCCATTTGAGGGGAAAAAACAGGGTTTCCTACAGATTTATTATCAGGAATTGTTACAACAAAGAAATAATGAACCAAACACAGATTTCCTTGCTTTATGTGCTACAGTTAAGCTATATATTTCTTAAATTCAATAATTCAGCAGCTCTGATTGTCTGTTGATCATATTATTGTACTCTTATAAAAAAAAAAAAACCCTAACCCTTTAATTCAGCAGTGACTGCAGGATTTAAATGCTTGGCTGGGAGAATCACAGCGTAATAGACTTTAATAGACACTTTTTTTGTTTTTACCCCCTGTCGTCATTTCCTTTTCTATGGGGTTCTAAATACCACACTGCTCTTCAAATGGCAGCAATAATTTTAAGATCAATCAATTTAAAATCTTCTTTTCCTCTTTTAAATATGTGAAATTAAAAGAAAATTAAATGATACGCCTTTCCTTTGATATAAATGAAAGTTCTTCATTTGAGGAAGGTGTTGTTACCAATGTTTCAGGCCAGTTGTACTCTTGATTGGTTTATAATGTAAAGCGAGTGCAGAGAAACAACAAAAACACTGAAGTGTGTCTCATTTTAAAAGGTACAGCTAACCAAGTACGAGTCAGCGTATCAGATGTTTACAGCTGGCCGGGCCTGGATGAAGCGCTCACCTTCAGCCGTGTTGGGTAGCTCCGGACAGCCGCACAGGTCGCCTCCGTTCTCCAGCTCACAGGTGAAGTTCGTGCAGACCTCTCCTGCACAGGGGTCATAGATCCATTCTGCTAAAGACAGGTCCACACACAATGTTAGCTGTCACACACACACACACACATGCATTTTTCGTGCATGTATGTTATACTGAGCAGCCAGTCAAACAAATGGAAGTTGTAATCACACAGCGGTCTTGGTAGACATCAATCTGGCAGTCTTAACTAACCAAGTTGATTAAATATGAATCTATAAGAGATGAGATCCAATACTTTCACTTCTAGCTGGCCTGGTGAATTTAGTTCTGCTCTGTTTTAAGTGACGGGCACTGAATTCAGTCTGAGAGAGGCTCACGGTGCCCTTACAGCAGTTCTCTTGGGTGATCCACTTGGTGGTGAGGGTGCCCATGGCCCGGCAAGCTTCTGCGTAAGCTGCCAGCGATCCACAGACCTGAGCCTTGCGATGGTTGTAGCAGCCGTCCAGGTAGCAGGACTGGTAGAAGGGACGGGGATCCAGCAGGCCGTGGCAGGGCTGGAAGAAGCCTTTGAGCTGTGTGAGCTTCTGACAGGCGTCTTCGCTCTGCAGAGCCAGGACAGCCGTGTTGTCGCAGGACTGAGCCAAAGCCACGTACTGGGTCTCATCGCAGCTGGAGGAGAAAGACCAACATCCAACTGTCAAAGTTATTAGGCCCTGAGCAGTGAAGCTGCAAATGCCCTGTTGGAATTGCTTTGCTTATTATTATTAGATTAGATGAAACTTTATTAATCCCTTTGGGAGGAAATTAAAGTTAGAGTAGCACTTTTACATCATGTGCATACACAAATACAAATACACAAGCAAATGAATAAATAGAGAAATAATAAATAAAGGTACAACAGAGACAAGGGAAGATATAAAATCTGATGCTGCCCATTGTCCAGCACTGCTTGTGATACAGTATGCGAGAGCTTCATCTTACCTGTTCTGCATGCCATTGGTCTTCCAGCTTTGTGCCAGCTCCAGGGCGCTGACAGCCGGCTTGCCCCTGGAGGTGATGTAGTCATCGCTGGGGTCCCCGTTGAAATTCCCACAAAGGCCACACACCTTGTTCTGGAGCCGCTGGCCCATTGTGATGCTCAGGGTGTTAAAGCGGTTGTAGCGTACCTGGATGTCCTGGGGCGTGTCGATGACAATGAAACCTTCAGATGTGGACAGGCGTGTCATCAGGCCGGTTACAAATGGCACAGATACCGGTGTGCCATTAACCTGGGAAGACAGGAGACGGGGGAGGTGCAGAGATTTAGATTTTTGACACAGGACTCAGAAATCTAAAGCCAGCATTAAGACCTGATGCACAACCTGATGCTAAATCCAGGCATTCTTATAATATAAAAGGTTTTTCACCACTATCAGATTTTGGCAGGCAAAATTTGTGCAAAAAAAGCCTCTTTGGGGATGTGAAGTTGTCATCATTTCCTTATTATAGGGGTTACAAATACCCCACTGCTCCTAAAATGGTAGACATAATTATGAAATCAAGACTTTAAAACCAAATATCCATCCATCTCCTTTCTTAATTGCTAATCTGCAGCATCTCTTTGAAGCTGGTTGGGCCACTTCAACTCATGTAGCAGCTGTTTTGGGCCAGCCGGGTAAAGCAGTTTCTGTGTGGTGTCAGGAGGCTACGGCCCCCCCGGGGTGAAGCCTTTGGTCTTGCATGCCCTGGGCAGGTGACATTGAGCTCAATAAGCTTCATATGTTAGATGTGACTCTACCAGGGGTGTCTCCATATCCTGGGCAGCAATGAGAGGTGATCCACTAGCATCTAGCAGCTTAATGTGGCCTCGGGACCCACGCTAGCTTGAGCTGATCTGCTGTTGCCTGACCAGGAAGCTGTGACACTGGCGTTAAGTCATCCACACAGTGTACTGCCACTGGAAGGAATGAACCTGAATTGAAGTTAGGACGGTAACTATGTTTCTGTGAATTCCCGGATCACTGCCAGTCCTCGGAATGCCTCAGTGTGAGAAGATTCCACGATTATCACTAAAGATTACGTGACTTTGTTTACATAAGATCTCGACCTGCTCGGAGCACAAGGAGACTCATCCACATTTAGTCATTGGCAGTCTTCCAGGAATCCACAGAACCACAGTTACTTATAAGCTTCTGTCAGCACAGGCCCCACTAAAGGACATCCGGCCGCCCTCATGGAACCTGTTTCTGACAGTTTCGTCAGAGGGATGCGCATGAGCACCCCACGGGAGGTAATTCTGTTGGACGCTGCCCCTCCTGTTCATCAATCAGAGGAACATGATGCCGACTAAAGATAAAATAAAGTACAGAAACGAAACACATCCCTCCCCTTTGATACAAACGGAAATGGAACATTTAAGTAAAAATGGCACTACTTTAAATAACAAATGCCTTTATTCCCATGACATGATCACACTTAAAGCCCCCACCCTCTGCAAAAGGAGAGTTTAAGTTTAACAGACAGGGTTCGTCAACCTTAAGACAGAATATGTGGGTAAGAAATCCTAGCTTGCACAGTCAGCATGTGACTGCATGAATGGAGGTACTGTAGCACCACGTGGCAGCATTTTAAAACTTGGGCAAACCAACTAAAGACGCAAACTAAACAGGTTTTTGTTTATACCTAAACTGTCTTTTTCTCCAGGTTGGGATTTAAAAACAGATTACCGGCGCTCGAGCTTAAACGTGTAAACAGTCGCACCTGCGGGCAAGAAAGAAAATCTGAATGATTTCACTTTTACAAACGATGTCGTTGAGTGAGAGCACAGATACAGCCTGAAGCGACAGTTATGGCAATCTGAGCCTCGTCGGTGCATTATAACTAATGCCAGCATGGTTCTTAAGGCAGATGTTAATGCTGGCTCACTCAGGCTGGATTAAGGCTCACTGGGAGCTACAGTTTAAGGCAATCAGTCATTAAGTGCCTCTGTGACTGCACTTACAGTCGAGCGATATGGCCTAATAGGCTATTAGTGCTGAGGTAATTGTAAATTGGGCTGCAAGAACTTTTTCAAGTATTCAGGAAGGAGAGGGAGACCTGAATCTGATGTGTTTGTTCAGCTTGATAAAGGCTTCTTTGACTGCAGCAGAAAGTAACTCGATCACTTAAACACAAAAATCTCCCGATTGAGGCAATTTCTCCGTTAAAGCTGGATTCAAAGAGGAAGGAACGACACGGTGCTGCTCAGTCTCACTAAAGAAACGTTGAATTCATAAGCAATACAAAGCAGCCTTAGCATACATTTTATAGTGTGATGGTTTTTGGCTAAAATCTCCCTGTCAGTTATTAATTTTACTTAATTTATGACTCTCTTTAAGTGTGTTTTGGCATATGCCATCACGCTGTAATTATATAATTTTGTTCACAGTCTCTTTTGTTGAGCAAAGGTGCATCGGCATGCTGTTTCAGTCTGCTACACATCAGAGGTGCAGAGAAAAGGAGGCTGAACTGCTGACTTTATGATTACGAAAAAGAAAAATCTCTCACATTTAATTTCCTAAAACACCAAAAGATTCAGCTGAAATATTTGACGAGTTACATCAACAAACAGTTAGTGCAGAGTGGCTCCATCGTGTAGTGATTTACATATTCATATAACAAGTGAAAGATTCCCAGTTTGATCCTGGGAAGATGCACAAATCCCTACGGGACCGCATCAGGAAGAACATCTGGTGTAAAAATCCATTAAATCAAGCTTGGTGAGTTTCCCGCTGTGGCTGCAGGTGGAGTTAGCTTCATTACAGTTTCTGCAGAAGCTTCAATAACTGGTTTGGTGCTGCACCTTTCCCTCAGAGCCTGGCTGCTTAGCAACAACCAACAACCCAGGAAGCTGCTCAGGAAACAAGCACATTCACTAAAAACTAAATTAAATGATTTTCCTCTTCTTCTGCTGCTCCTTTTAGGGGTTGCCATAGTGGGTCATCTACCTCCATCTCACCCATCCTCCTCTGTCACACCAACCCGCTGCAAGTCCTCCTTCACTGCAAACACAAATCTTTTCCTCTTGACTCGCAGCTCCATATTCAACATCCTTTCCCAGATACATCCCCTATTCCTCCTCTGCACACGTCCAAACCATCCCAGCTGTGTTCTTCTAACTTTGCCCCCAAACTGCTCGACCTGACATGTCTCTCCGATGTACTCATTTCCAATCCTGTCTATCCCGGTCACTCCCCAATGAAAACAAGCATTCTGTAGTGTCATCTGTAACATCTGTGTGCTTTGTGCTGTTAGGTTAGAGGTGTCCTGCAAAATCCACTGCAGTGCTTTTCAGAAGCATTTATTTTACCTTGACGGTGCTGCCAGAGACGAGTATATTCTCCTCATTGATGTACAGGTAGACGTGGGAGATGGTGGTGAGGTTGGGTGTGCTCCATTTATCAAAGTTGGCAATGAGCTGGAAGGAGAGGTCGGGCAGCTTGTGACAGTTCGTGGACAGGACGAAGGAGCACGAGGCCGGCAGTCGCAGTGACGCTCCATCAAATGTCCTGAAGACGCCGCCGCCCGAGGCCACGCAGTGCTGGGAGCGCCGCGCGAAGCAGCCCCGCACCCCGTACCGCAGGGCGCACTCCTCCTCCGCCTTGCATCGCCTTGGATTGCACTGGATCAGGTTTCGCCCGATGCACTGGCAGCGTTTGGTGCAGTCGCTGTTCCAAAACAGCTGCTTGGGCTAAAATACAGAACACTGTTACGATTACAGCATAAACCGCTAATGTGTTTAATCTGTTTTATAGAGGCTAAGAACCTGGAGGTTTAGTTCATTTTGTTTCCTATTATTTATATACTTTACAGCCCCAAATATCACAGTGAAATAAACCATTTATATTTTATAATTTAGCTATGCAAAATGAATTAAATTTACACGTGGAGCTGGGTGGGAGACTGACCTCATAGTACTTGGCATCAGTGTAGCAGCCACAGTTCTGAGGCAGGATGCAGTTCTTGCCGTTGAGCACGTATCCCGGGTCGCACTGGCAGCCCTCCACGCACTCCTGGCTGCAGTCCCTTTGGCCGCGGGCTGGGGCGCACTGGGGCGGGCAAACTGACATGCAACTGGAGTAATGGCTGTTAGGTGGACAGCTCTGGACTGGGAGCAGGCAGGTTGGCAAAGATATTAGCTAACACTTGCATTTATCCATTCTTCAATTTTCTGGTCTTTCATTTTCAGGGGTAAGAAGCAGTTGGTCACATGAAGGGCTTGTGCAGGTTGTGGTTTTGGGGATTTCTGTGCTAAAACTGTGTGTTTATAATTAATTCAGGTGAGTCTGAACCATCCCTTAGCTCTGCAGCAAGCATGAACAAGAATTTTTGGTGCTAGAAGTTTTTTGGTGTCCATTTGTAGTCCATGTGCTCCTAACCCATCATATCTTAGCAAGCTTCCTTTGCATGAAGATACAGTTCACATGGAGTGTAAAATCAGGATGGTATATGCTGGAATGCATCAGATAAGTATTGTTTATTGTCTAACAGAGTTTTATCTTTTCGCTTTGGTTTTTCCATATATCTGTACGGAATTCTTGTCCTGTGGAAATCTGCTGACTGTACTGGCTAAGTCAGCAGACTAGCCTGTGGGTTCACAGATTGTTCCGCTAAAGGCTCAGACTGCTGGAGGACCGCCCCTGCTGTTTTCAGCCACCATGCACTCACATGCTATTATTACATATCCTTTTTCACTTCACTCCCCCCTCATTAGAACCAGAATATGACAAATATGGCTGCCTCTCTCTGAACTTGGTTCTACTGTAGAGTTCTTCCTTCCTGTTAAAAGGGAGTTTTTTCCCCCCACTGTCTCCAAGTGCTGCCTATAATGTCCATGCAAATATAATTTAATTAAACCGGCGTGACTCTCTAGTAATGCTGCATACACATGTCAAAGTTTAAAAGATGTCTCTGACTTTAAGAGAGAAAATGTATCTTGTGTAAAGTGATGGGAGAAACTCCACTACTGCACAGCAACCTGAGCATCTACTCACCACACGGTGTGTTGCTCCTCCAGCTGGTGACAGACACCCCCTGGATCTGACAGGTGCTGGCATAGATCTGCAGCCAGTTACAGATTGTATCCTGAGTTCCCTGGTCCAAGCAGGTGTCCTGGAGGCAGCTTTGATAAAAGAATGCTGGCGCCACCTTGCTGTGACAACGTGCAAACACGCCTCCTCGATCGACAAGTAAGCCGCACAGCCTCACTGCCTCAGGCTCCACAAACACATAAAGTCCATCGCCAATGTGGAAGCGTATGCCTGTGCTGACCCCGTTCGCCTCGCTGTCGGTGCCGACGTTCATGTTGGCATCGGCCACCACGAGGGGGGTGTCGTTTAGGATGCTTTTCTCTCCCAGGCCACAGCGTGGGCAGGAGTCTCCGCAGCCCACCTGGCAGAAGGTGTCTCTCTCTGCCCAGGCCATGCCCCAGTCAGTGGTGGAAAGGGTGGGTGGGGACAGGGGCACGCCCTGGCAGAGGCCACAGGTGGTGTTGTAGAGTTCGCGGGGTAAGGTCAGCAGGAGCAGGGTGTTCCAGTCGAAGGCCACCTTCAGGCCGAAGTCTGTCTCCAAAATGAGGTGCATGCCGAAGGTGAAGATACTGACCTTTCCTGGACCCAGCCTCAGGGGAAGATACAAACGCTCCTTATTCACCTGAGCGAACACAGAAAGTGTAAAACTGGTGCTGCTTTGATCAACATTTACTGCAACACAAACTCTAGAAGCAGAAGTTTGACTCTAATCTGACTGACTTGCAAATTTTCAAAGTATGTGGGGAAGCCCAGGTGATGAATAGACACTATTAAGTCTGACTGAAAGAGTGTCTGTGAATTCCTCTCAATCTAATTGTCAAAGTGAGAGCGAGCAAAACAGAAAATTAAAGAAAAAAAGCGTGTGAGCGAGTGTGTGGGTGGATGTGTCATTTCTGTTCCTCCTCAGATCTTTTGGTCGGTTTGTGAACCCGGTCCAAATGTCGCTCAGGGTCGGGGTTTTGTCTGAGCCAAATCCAGCCTGATAAAAGATGCCCATTGAAATTAGATCCACCTTAAGCCAATCAAAGAGGAATTCACCCTCTGCCTGGTTATTCTATCGGCTTGATTAGAAATAACATGTCCTCACACATGCAATAACTACGACCTTCACAGGGCATGAAAAAAAAATACTATTGAAGATGACCTCATTCCACAGGCATCATACGTGAATCTGGTGCTTACCGTGACGGTGTTTTTGTAGCTTCGAGATGCTTCAATTTCATAGTCGTAGACCTCCAGCACAAAGCCCCTCACCCAAATTGCTTGGCTTGTGTCTCTATCCTCATTACGAACCGCCAATTTAAACTGAGGAAAAGTTCTGCTGATGGTCGTTTGCTCCCTCCTGCACCTGGTGGTGACCATCCTGAGAGTGCAGGAGCTCTGCAGCTCAAATGGCACGCCACCAAACGGCAGAAAATGTCCATAACCGGCCGCCACGCACAGGGCTTCGCTGCGCGGCTGGCAATAATACAGGCTGTCATTTTCCTGGCAGAACTCCTCAGGGTGACACGGTGCGAGCTGACAGTACACGCTGTTGTCAGAGCCATTGCAGTAGCAGCGCTCCTGGCACTCCCAGTCGGTCCAGAAAGTCTGATTAGTGGCCAGTTGGCGGCCGTGGTACATGCAGCCGCAGTCGCTGCGTGCCACGCACAGGGCGTCATGCCGCGCGAAGCCGTCTTCGCACTGACACCCCTCCTGACAAGGCAGAGGGCACGGCTCGTCGGGCTCGTCCAAGTTGGCACAGGTCAGAGGGCACGCACTGGTGCACTCATCAAAGTGACTGTTCTGTGGACAAGGAAGAGCTGAGACAGGAGAGAGGGGTCAGGAAAGCAAGATTGAAGCCAAGTGTGGCTGATTGTGTTATGTGTAGTACAAAATACACTGTGTCTCACATCAAACTAACACTAACAAAGGCAGCAAACTACACTGGCCCCAAATTAAAGCCATCCGTCCATGTTCATAACTATTTATACATTTCGGGGTCACAGGGGGGCTGGAGCCAATCCCCGGTGACTGTGGCGGTGAGGCAGGATGCCCACTGGACAGGCTGCCAGTCCATCAAAGGGCTGAACTGTGGGTACAGTAGCAACCTGTGGATCCAAGCTGATGCCTTTTTAGAGCTCGAGGAGCACAGAGGAAGATATTTGCATACTGTATCTAACATTCACAGCAGTTACAGGTGTTACTAAACATGATGACTGCTGAAACAAAATCACTGTTACAGGCTGTACTTTTTTCACACAGCTCCAAATAGGTGAGATGAAAGAATGTGGAAACCTCTGCCACAGAGGAAATTAAATATTAAAATATTAAAGTGCTGGAGGCATCTGTGTATCTATACAGAGACAGGAAGCAGGGAGAACATGTTAATTAAAATCCTCTCATATAATACACCTCACACCAAATTCATATCAGTGTCTTTACATGTTTTACTTGTGTATATAGAAATAAATAACACCTGTTGCCGTGTTGTGCAAATGCTTTCCCATCTACTGTGGCTGTATTAGCATGAGACAACAGACAGTTGGGAACCGCTGAAGTTATTGCTAACCTTATGGATTGAAAAAAAATCCCACTATACACATTATGGAACAATTCTTTCCACAGTGCTGGTGGTAAAACTCAAAAGCACAAACACAAAGGGGATGTTTTTAGTTAGGCTGGTCATGGTGTACCCTGCTGCTCGTCCTCTGAGTCCCAGTAGATTTTAGGATAAATAGTCTGGGTAGGTTCCAGAATTTTTATCCCATCGTCTTACTAAACACACTGCTACATGCAGTCTTTAATCACAAGATCAGAATTTGTTAGTTGTTCCTCGTATAAGATTATAGACTAGTGAGTCTGCGGCACCAAGACTTTGGATCAATATCTTACTCCAACTACATTTAGCCGACTCCATCCATCCATCCGGGTTGCGGGGACAAACAGCCTTCAAAAAATATTCTTAACCTTATTTTTTTTATTGCGATTCACAGGATTTTAGTTTTCTTTCTATTATATTTTTAATGTATATATTTTTTGCGACTGCTTGTCTATGAAAAACTCTTCATAAGCAAACGTTAGTTACCTAATACTTAATTAGTATTTATTTACTCTGTTGGTGAATTTACAGAGATGATTCTCCTTTTTAGCCTGAGCTTGACAGTAAACAGCCTGCTAGTCTATCTGATGACCAGCAGGAGGCGACTTCTATAGTCGAAATCCAGTTGTATAGAAATCTGTGGAAAAAATGGCTTTTGGTGCACGATCAGTGACAGTAATCAATGTCCCTGTAGGTTTATGGCCTCAGTTGCTACTTTGAAGTCTTACTGAACTGATTTGGTAAATTATGGCACCCATTAGCCTCGAAAAGGATGATGCAGGCTGTGATTCAGGGCAGCCTAGATTTTCCAGTCATTTCACTTGTTTTGTGACATCACATTTAAAAACACCAAGATTGCAACAGGGAAAATGCTCAGTCTGAGACCTCACGAGTCCTCATTGCCAGTGGTTGACGTAATGGCGGTCACATCCATCTTTTACATAGATATAACAACCCAAACTGTTACTTACGACAGTTGGTGGCGCTCCTCCAAGAAGCAAGTCCTACTTGAGCATCCTGACATGCGGTGGCGTAAGCTTGCAGTGAAGAACACAGGGCCGAGCGGTTCCCTTCCCTCACGCACATGTTGTACAAACAGTTCCTGAAGAAGGGCGAAGGGTTCACCACTGCGTGACATGCAAGAAAGGAACTGTTCCCGGGGTCGTTGATGTTACCGCACATCCAAGGACTCTGGTAAAGACGCAAATCTGTGCACATGCGATACAAGTCATCGCAGTCCCCGTTGCAGGTAAGATCATCGGCGATGGACCGCCAGCCCTCTGTGAACTGTTCAATAGACTCTGCCTGGCGTCCATTCGGTAGGCGGAGGTCATCAGTTGCATTGCTATTGAAGACACCACAAAGACCACAAGTAACATTGTAGAAGAGGGTTGAAAGGGAGATATTGAGGAATCCTTGGTGTGTGTAGTGGACACGAAGCAGACCACGGGACTCCACCACTGTTGCGTTGCCCGGAGCTCTGTAGATCATCATTGTCTCCATTGGATGGACATATGGGAGCGACACTGGTTCACCATTCACCTGCAAAACAAAAAGGTGGAACATGTTCTACTAAGATCGGGATTGTTCAGCACACACATGCTTGATTTGCTACATACGCACAGCTTTCTATAAGATGTAATTGATGAGGCTTTCCAATGATTGGAGTCTGACTGTAAACAGCAACCAAAGTTGTGTTTTTTGCTTCCAGCTGTTTGAGTTTGTTAAATTCATGAGTGCATCTTTAAAGCAGGAAATATGCTGCTCTCTTGTTTATCAATGAACAGCAGGGACTTTATTCTTGACCTGGGTTCAATCAGAACCTAACTAACCTAATTATAAAACACTTTTCTAAAATTGAGACACCGACATACACCTTTTAATCGTTTGTTACACAAGTTCAGGCACGTCATACATTTCAGACACTTTAAAAAATTGAACTCTTAAGGTTGATCCATTTACTGCTAATACCGTTCCAGTATTACAAGGGCAGTTTCCTTCTCACCAGGGTATGTTGCCATGGTAGCTAATGCTGAAGCCCTATCCTGCTCCGGTGCAGGTTTTGTTTGAGATCAGCAGATATTAAATCACTTAATTCTGACCAATCAGTTCCATGGAACAAAGCCTCACCATTGCTATACACACACAGAAAACATACATTTTATTTATTTTTCACTCCCACCTCAGCTACAAATGTATATAGTGGTTTAAAATCTGTATATAGTGTTTATTTTCATGTATATGTGTGTATATGTATAGATATATATTCTATCTGTAGAATTTTTCTATTTCTATTTTATGTTACTTCATCCTTCTCTGTACTGAACTGCGGTAACATGCAAATTTCCCCGTTTGTGGGATCATTAAAGTTTTATCTTATCTTATCCTATAAGACCTCTGTTTTTTCCCATGTTGGGAACAGTTATTGTTCTTAATGTATTAATGTATGACATTAAAACAGAGCCCCTATTTGTACTTGTTGACCTTATATCAAATTTGCACATATACTCTTCTTGGTGTCCATTCTTTGATCTATTTCTTTTAGCTAACGATTTATAGCATATTTTAGCTAGCTGTTGCAGTTGCAGTTGATGTTTCTTCATCCATAATTTTAGTCAGTAATTCAAATTAAGGTAAGTAAAATACCGCAACATTTATTTATTTATTTGCTATTTCAGCTGCTTATCCATTTAAATTTGTCCATTCATACTGTTAGCTTACATTTTAAGCTAATTTTAACTGTTAGCCACCCATTTGTTTACATCATGACTTCAGCTGTTCCCTTAAGGGGCTCTACAGTGCTTCATCTGCCTCCATCTGTCCCACCCTCCTCTGTCACACCAGCCCTCTGCATATCCTCTTTTATGACATCCTTTAAATGTCTTCCTTTGTCTTCGGCCAACAGCAGCACAGGTTCCACCAGCCAACAGCACTGGAAGCGGTCACTGTTAACCGATCGAGTATGGAAATCTTCTCCAATCTGGGTTCATTTGTTCACCTTATTACAAGGTCATTTAAATAATTCATGCATTTATGTTGGCTGTTTAATTCTACTGATGCTGCTTCTTCATGTCTTTGAATTAATCTGTTTAAAACTGCTCCAAGATAACAATTCTAGCCTTTTCAGTTAAAAGAGAATCTATCCATCTGTCCCTCTGAGGTACTTTCCCAGCTGCAGATAAAAAGCAGATAACCAGAAGGTTTTTGTTTGTTATTAAAAAAAATACTAACCTTTACTGTATCAAAATCCAACCCTCCCATCTGTGCCTCCAGGTTAGCCAGTGCAACTACCACAGGTCTTTTCCAAGCAGGACCTTTGTTGACTAGTCTCCGGCCTATCTTCACCTCCACCATCGAGCCGTTTGCTGGCACCGGAGCGCACAGCTTCAGTAAGTAGTAAGAGCTGTCGTCTGGGAACGGCATGAAGGTGCCATCAAAGGAGGATGTCACTGAGCTCTGGGTAACTGAGCACACTCCTTCTCTTCGAGGGTAGCAACCCAGCAAGCCAACCTCTGCCACACACACCTCACCCTCCTTACAGGACTCATTGAAACAAGAGACTTGCTCAGCAGGCCCACAGGTACAGCGGAGGGTACATTCGCCTTCTTCGCCGCTGGGACCTACCCAGAAAGTCTCATTAAGGTGGTAATAGAGGCCATTATGCTCACAGCCACAGTCTTCGCGCAGCACACAGCGGCTGCCACTGAGAATGTAGCCTGGGTCGCACTGGCAGCCTTCAGTGCAAGGATGAGCACAGTACAAGGGAGCGGTGAGGTCTGAGCAGGAAGCTGGACAGGCACTAGTGCACACTTGATACTGGCTGAACTCTGGGCATGGCCAAGCTGAGAAACAATAAGGGAAGATAAACGATTTCAGATTACACATGGTGGATAAATGCATTCATGGAAATTTATGAATTTTAGCAAACTGAATCTCACCACAGAAAGTGCGAGATCTCCAAGGTCGTATCGTGACACCAAGGGTCTGGCAGGCTAGAGCATAGGCCTGGATGGCCTGGCATAGAGTAGTGATGTTATCCTTGTTGCTGCACATGTCATATACACAGCTGTACACAAAGGCTGTAGGATCCACTACAGCTCTGCAGTCCCTGAAAGGTCCGTCAGTTTTGTTGATTAGCCCACAGTAGTCAGACCGAAAGTAGAAGGCTTCTGTTACAGGGTCGCACACACTGCAGTTCTGCGCACATCCATCCGTACACCTCCAGTCTGCGTCGTCTGCTCTCCAACTGCCTCCCAACTCCACCACGCTTTCTGCCAGAGAGCCATCAGGTAGTACAGGGTCATCGGCAGGGTCATCGTTATAGTTGCCACAAAGGCCACAAGTGTTGTTGAAGTAGGAGCTGGGTAGGGAGATGGACGCATAGTGTTGGCCATCGTAAGTTACCAAGAGTCCGAAATCGGTTTCCAAAGCAATGGCAACCCCAGACTGGTACACCCTGATTGCACCAAGCTGGAGTTGGACTGGTAATGTCTTCACCAAGCCATCCACCTAAAGACAGAGAAACAGGAGATTTTCCAGAGGGAACAATGGATGCCGGTAGAAATCATTGACCAATACAGTCTTGCACTCCATATCTAGGTACTGTAGGTGTTTCCAGGATGGAAGCAGCTATCTGTTTACTGTCTATATCCATAGATTCTCACCTGGACTGATCCAGAACTTCCTTTTGGCAACATGACTCGGTGACCGTACACCTCCACTGTGACGTCTCTAAGCCAGGAAACGGAGGCAGCTCCACGGTTCTCGTTTTTGGCCTCCACACTAAAGAAGGGCAGTCCCACCACTTCCCAGCAGGGCCGAGCCAGCAGGTAGGTGCAGGTGCCCTGGAAGTGATAGAGGAAGCCGTCGAAGGTGTGGTAATGAGGATCCCCGAATACCACGCAGGTGCTGGTACGTGTGGGCTGGCAGTAAAAGGCTCCTTCCACCTGCTCGCAGGTTTCAAGCTGGCCACAAGGAGCCTCTTGACACTGCACCACGTTATCGATGTCAAGGCAGCGGCACCGCTGTGAGCACCTGTCAGACAGCCAGAAGATCTCTCCCCGCCTGTAGTAACGCCCTGAAAAGGATGCAGTACAAAACACGGAGGTAGCAGTAAAGTAGCATTTCATTGACTGCTTTTAGCGTAAACTGGAGCGACGAAGCTGCAGCTGCTTTGCACATTATCAGTGTTTGACGTTTGACTTGCCATTGTAGCTGCAGCCGTTGGCAGGATCAATCAGCTCAGTGTCTACACGGAAGAACCAGCGCCCGGGAACATTTACATTAGTTGTCTGTTCAATGTTTACCACATCATTTGACCGTGATCCCGGCAGGTTGAAGAAGTGGCCGATATCTCCGCCGTTAAAACCTGACTAAAAAGGGCAGAGTTGTGAGGGATGTGAGATCAAATTTCCTTAAAATAACTTCTGAATCCAAAAAGCATAATTATCCACGTAAGATTAGGAGGCACAGTGAGCATACCTGAGCTGTTGTCCCACCCAGTCCCGTTAAAGGATCGCCACCACTGGCTGTTCCCGTGCTCCATGTGATTTCTCCGTAGTTGAACATACTGAAGAACGCCACGCCATCTGAGATGAGTACAGTTTGGAATGTGTTCACCTTTTAATCAAACAAAAGGATTAAACAGATTTTAAAAAAGAGAAAAATTAATATACATAAACAACAACTGTACAATTCAAGAGGGTCATTTGATTATTTTTTCCAAAAACAGCCAGGCACCTACAAAAACCTGAGCCAGAAACCTGATGGGACTCTTTCATCAAGTGACAAACTTAAACTGTTGCTTAATATTTTGTTAAATATTTAAAATGAAGCATTGAAGTGTTAAAACAAATGACGAGTTTAAATGGATTTAAATGGTGCTTCTCTGGCCTTACTGAGCGCTCACGTAGCTTGACACTACAAATCACATTAAACGATTCAGACACACACACACACACATACAGTCTGATGTAAAGTTTAGTCTGCACGCCCCTTTGGCACGTACACTATAAGGACTAAAGCACCGGGCCACCTGCACACAACACCTGCAGGAGCTGGAAAACCCTGCCGCTCCTGAAGGTGCACAGTTTTTCTGCTGATGTTAATGCCAGATGAGGTTTGGAGAGTTGGTAACTCAGAGACCATAAAATGCAAACACATGTGCACAGCATTACATTTGAGTGGCCTCCCTGAGTGCAGGTGAGGAGCATAACTTACAGTAGGATGTTAGTTCTGAGGAGTGTTGTTTAATTGTATAAAGTAACCAGGTGGCTTTAGATGTGTTTAATATATACAGTATATCTGTAGTAAGTCTGATGAGGAAATGCTGTATGTGTGGCATATTTTTCCCTTTTCATAAGCTGGATGTGACATGTGAAAAAAAATGACCTGAAGAGTTTCTATGACAACTGTGCCAAAGTTTAAACTTTTACCGGAGTTGTCTGGCTTCCTCCGTAAAAGGTGACTTGGTGCCACGTTGCAATAAAGGCCCAGTTGGCAGTAAAGGTGGGCATGTTTTTAAAATATTTCCGGACATCTTGCGTTGCCCTTTCCAGAATTTCCGGCTCTGTGGTCTCCCGGTAGTAAACGTCTCCGCGGATGCCGTTGTGCACATCTGCCCAAAGCGGAGCAATAAATGACCTGCTGTCACTCAGGGGAAAAGCCTCTGGTGTGAACTGGCTAACCTGCACGTTGAAGGAGATTACGCCATTGTTGTTGACCTGCGAGAAGAAAGAATGGGATATTTGTTCGAGCAGCACGATGCAGCATGTTAGTTTAAGGTGGTGACTGAAGGAGCGCTGAAGGCTTACGTAGATGGAGCGGTAGGGGACATTGAAGAAAACAAAGGTGCTGAGCAAAGTAACTTCGGGAGAGCTCCCATCATCCATCTTTGGAGTCTCTAGATCCCTATGGCCAGGTCCATATGGATACAGGATATCCTGAGTGTTGGCTTTAAAGATAATATAGAAGAGCTCATGAAACTTTAAAAGCTGAGGAAGCTGCTGTAGAGGTTCGGCGTAACTCAATATTTATACATCTCATACCTCTTGTGTGTGCAAAGATGCTGAAGAGATGGAGCAGAATGACTGGACAGCCTGGCCTGACCATACTAAAAAACAGAGAAAACAACATGAAGTCATGTTACTTAATCTGTGCTGCATTTTCCTTAAAGCTAATGGAAACCAAGGAAGACATGAGTCATAGGACAACTTCCCATAAGCAAGGCTGCGACACAAAAGAAGTGAAGAGGTAGAACCAACGAACCGACGTCACGTTACTTCTTTAAAATCAGGCTCCCAGGTCTCCCCTGAGGAACCCTGAAAAGGCCCTATTATGCATGCCAGAACAATGTCTCAGGATCACATTTGCCTTAACGTCCCCTGTGAGCCTCGACAGTGGACCACGGGCCTCTCTGTGCCTCAGTTCCCTGCAGCTGACAGCAGTGGCCAGCTCTGCTCCAGAGTTTCTGTGTCTGAAGCCGCGAGGCTGCTTAGGACCTCATTACCACTTCGGTTTGGGACCTATCCATGCCTTGTTGGCTAAAGGGAGGGGAGCATAAATACTGGGGCTCTAATGGCTTTAAGTGAGTAGGTTTGAATCACTGAGGTCCTTGGAGTAGCCCTCAGGGAGCTGGCTTGGCCAGTTTCCCGCTGGCAAAACCACATGTGCAGCCAAATTGGCAGAGTGTACAGTCATCGTATAACATTTACTTAATTGTTAAATAAACTGAACCGAAACTTCCCCCCCAAAAAAAGAGATTCCGACTGTATCAGCAAGTTAAAAAAATCCTAGCTAATGCTAATGCTAAAATTTAAGCTGATTCCTTCCTTTTATCACAGGCTTCATGAGACATTCGTCTTTCCCAGCCAGTGTTCGGTACAACTGTACACCTTTCATGCTTTATTAAAAACTTATTACCAATTAGCCGGCCTGCAAGCTGCAAGACATAGTTACTAATCTAATCTCTGCAAGCCCTTTGGTAATTTACTGATTAAACAACGATGCACCTGTTTCATTTTAAAAGGATTGAAATGTTTTCTCTGCATAAACATTGTTTCAGGAGGTTCATACTGTTCCAGCTTGCTTTGGCCACTCATAAAGAGTTCAAAAGTTTGCATATTTCATCAGGCAGTTCGGTCTGTAAGGCAGTGCTAGCTGTGGCTGTGCAGGTGCACTTATTGCAGCACTTCACAATATTTAGAATTCAAAAGGAAAAGATATGGTTTCATCTCATAATACATGAATCAAAGATATAAAAAAACGTCTTCACCGTATTAACCGATGAAAATAAACTTTGTTCTTTTTCATTTTTAATTCAGCAGCTGGACTCTGGTGTGATCTTGGAATCTTTATGTAAATCCAAACGGCCAAAATCTCCACTGCTGAAAGGACGAGGTGGGACTTTCAGCGTGTAACTGATACACGGAGAATGTCAGACCGATTCCCCCAACTCTCTCAAATGTGTGAATCCTATTCAGGCGCACATTTAATTGTTTTCAGGTGTGCCAAGGTTAGTGGGGGCTGCTGAGAGAGGTCTGCTGTTATGTCATCAGCCTCTCATCACACATTGTTAACAGAGAGATTCACCACAAGTGCTCTTTTCACTCCTGTGGCTGACCATCTTATCTGACTGGCATTAAGTCCTTTTAGTGGCTTTTAAGGTGGCAATTAAGATAAAGCCCGAACACGACACTAAAAGGTGTTTATCTCTTTATCTCTGCTGTCAATCACTCAAGCAGGCTCACTATTATCAGCATTTATAGATAGATAGATATGATTGTCTATGTAGAACACAATAGAAGGTCTTTATTTGTTATTATACAGAATGAGATCAGAAGATCAGTGACCTAAATCAGCTTAATTCTAATAAGCAAATGCAAAAGTCACATTTTAGAGTTCAATCTAAAGTTGTTTATCGGGGAAAATAAAGGAAAAAAACATGCACTTAAACTCAAGTAGTTTGTAACCCTTTAACATGAATGCAATACTGAATCAATACTAAATATTCCCAACGATCTTCCATAGAAAGTGTTATTTTCTACCCCCCCAAAAAAATAACTCCTTTCCTTGCTCCACCACAGTCAGGTGACTAATACAGAAACTATTGATGAACAGAGTGGAGGAAATGATGGACTCACCTGCCTTCAAGAGATGGACATCTAGCACCTCACTAGTCTAACCTGGCAGTCTCCACAGAGCAGTGTCCCATCCAGCGAGGGATGCAGGGGGATAAAGAGAGGCAGTTGAAGTGATGAAGAGCAGCTGGACGTCCTGATGGAAGAGCGCTTCTTGTTCACGTCCAGCTCCACCGCACAATCAACAATAACCCGGAGGTTTTTGTTCTGCCCCAAACCGGTGATGTCTTCGAAGGAGTAAATGAGATTCTGCGGAAGGGGCTTCGCCTAAAGGAGCAGGTGCAAACTTTACCTGGGATAGTGTTCACCTTAATCTGAGATCAGTGTTTGGGGACAGGGGGGGGGGGCGGGGGGGGGGGAGAGGGGACTTGAGAGGTGGGCCAGCAGAGGAATCG
>VOQJ01005700.1:1952-14623 GCA_015052665.1 Apistogramma diplotaenia
GGGGGGGAGGAACAGGTGATCGAGGACCATTGCAAAGCTGAAATCAGTGCTTAATAAGTGCAGACAACTTAACATTCTGTTGCCTCTTGGAGACATCGTGGAATGAAAGGTGCTCTCTTTTGTTGCAGCCAAGCTTCATAGATCAGGTTAGATCGAGTGAGATAAAAATTAATTAAATGAAAATCTAACCTATTTAAATTTGAAGCACAATCTTGGCTGAGGTTGAAAGAGCAGAGGGGTTTTTTTTATCCTTGTTGTGCTAATCACCTGAATGAGTTCTTTCAAGCAAATCTGCCGGGTACCTTGGCTAAGCAGCTCACAGTGGGATATACTGTTATCCATAATAGTGATAAGAGCTTATTAGTGTAAGGGCACACAGGGCGAAGCATGCTGAGTGAGGGAGATTGAGGAGAAAGAAGAAGGGAGACAGAGGAAAATGACTGAGGAACAAACGTTAACTCTCTTCTTGAAATCAGTGTGTTTCCGACTGCTCGGATATTTTCTGGTCGTGGTCGACACCTGCGCAGCTGACAGACCGGAATCATTAAGTTGTTTTCAGTGGCTTTAAGGACAGTTTAAAGGACTTCCTCTTTGAATTTCTACTTTTGATAATAAAAACAAAAGCCTTTGAGAGCAGCATTTTTAATGACTCTCCACCGAGGTGCTATGACTCACCACTTCTTCTCTTGCGTCTCCGTGAGCATCTCTGAAAACCGGTACAAAGATTTCAGATTCGCAGAACTTTTTTGAGTTCTTTTCATTATTTCCCACAACAGCTGGGCCCGTCTTACAAGTCCCAAAGCGTTGTGACGAACAGTTATAATGCTGCTGAAACACGAGGACAGTGGAAGCTAAAAGACAAAGAGGAGTGCAGCAGCTAATAGGCAGATGGTGAAAATACTACTGAATACTGCTGGAAGCTTTTTTTCAAAAACAGAAACAAAAAAATCTGTGCCTGGTGCCAATGCTGTGGACACATGAAAACACCCTGCTGGTGTTATGATGCTGGTTTATGGTGCAGGGCAGGACAATGAAATAAAATTCATCTGTGCGTAAAAGTCATAATAAACATTTTATGACCCCACAAAACCAGTCATGATCTGTATTCACATACACACACATACACACCTAGGTCATTACATCCTGTGCCAATAAGATGGTATGAGAGTTAATGAGGCCACTAGGTTTACTGCATAAGCATACAGACATCAGAGCACACACACAGCTGGGTGCGTAATGTGCCAGATGCCAATGGCTGAACACACAGTGGGCAGAATAGGAAAGGAACCAACTTTAGCTCAGCAGCATTAGTGTAATTGATGGCACCCATCCTGTCCAAAACTATATTTGAACATGGGGTTTTCTCCTGGCCCAGCAGGCATGGGTACACCGCAGGCCCTGGAATTCACTCTGCACACAATGTGACAAATCAATACAAAAGATCACACAGGAAAGAAATGACAGGCAGGCTGTTAAAGATGGATGCTGTGAACAGGCTGAAATTGTTGCTATAGGATATCTGGATATGGACGATATTTCAGCTCAAGCCTTCGCCTTTTGCTGTGAATTAGTTCAACTAAAATATGTCATCAGTCTGACTTTATCATATGAATTGCTTTTTCAGTGCTGAAGCCTGTCAGTAAACCTAGTTCAGTCAGAGCCGCAACAGTAAAGACTGATGCTTCTATCGTCCTTTAATCTGGGAAACCAGAGGCAGCAAGAGAGCTGACGTCAGCGATGGCACATGTGGAAGTAGTTAAGTCTAATGAAGCATGAATGGAAAACTTTGGGTAAGTGTGGGTTGCAAAGGGACTCACAGGGGCATGGCAATTCTACAGAGCTTTAATGAGCACAGCCCATGAGATTCTAAGATTCAACTTGTAAAAGTATTTCAGTTTGTGATATGTGCATTTACTTTATACTATTACAAATGGAAGAAAAAAAAGGGTATTAAAACCCTTTTAAAAAATGATTTCATACAGTTTCATTTATATAGTGTCAATTCACAAAAACAGTCACCTCGTGGCACTTAATATCAGAAAGAAACCCCAACAAACAAGTTTATTTTGAGCTGAGAAGTTATCCACCTGAGTTCAGGGATACTTGCTGAGTTTTGTGGCCAATACTATCTCATCTTTGTCGCATGTTGATTAAACACACACCGGAAGTTACATTATCCCACTATTGTCTCCTGAGGCAATAGCCTGTAATAATGGCATTATAAGATGGGGAGCTGGGCCTGGCTGGTTAGCCAAACATGTGAATAAATATACACCCACTGGCCACTATAAGTATAGTTTGCTTGTACTGGGTTGGACAGTGTTTTTGAGACATTTTCACCCAGAGAATTGCCCCTCACTGGATATTGTCTCTTCTTTGGACCATTCTCTGTAAACCCTAAAAATAATCCCAGTAAATCAGTAGTTTCACAAACCGGCCAGTCTGGCATCAGCAGCCATCACCTTTCTTTCCTGTTTTAAAACTCGGTTTGGAATTCGTTAGGTCGTCTCAGCCACGTCTGCATACCTAACTGCACTGAGCTGCTGTCATGTGCTTGGCTGATTTGCATTAACAAGCAGCTGAACAGGAGTACCTAACAAAGTGGCCAGTGAGTGTGTATGTGTATGCTTCAAGCGGCCAGGAGACATGGCCAGTGACGGCGTGAGGGGCTGTGGAAGACATGACGGTAGAGGTCACAGTCAAGAGCTCAGACCTGTGGAAGAGAAGGCAGTGAAGAAGCAAACAGCAGAGCTTCGGTGTTTAATCCTTCAAGATGGGCTGAACATGTTTCATTTTATTAATACTGCTGCAGTCCTGTTAACAGAAATATGCATCTTTATGCTCTCCACACTCTAACAGTTTTTAGTCCCTGGGAAAGCTTCCTGCAGTGGAAACTGTGCTTCTGCAGGCCCCACTGTGAAATTTAGATTTTTTTTTCTTTTCATCATGAATTATGGGACTATTTACTGCTTCAGTATATTTATTCACTATATGAAAAGTCGGGCGAACATCAGTCATTAAGACAGATCATCTGAATACCTCAAATACTCAGACCAAAGTTCCTCCCACATTTCTCACAGTTTGACAGTTATTACAATGGATAACAAACGGGGCGTATAAATTGAGATTAGTGAAACAACTTATAGAATTATAACCAATGTAAAAAAAACAAAACAAAACAAAAGTGAATAACAGCCTTCAAAGGGTTCACAAAGTTCAAGAGGTATACTGGGCTGATGTGCACGTGGAAGTCTGAGGAAAGCACTTCTTAAAGTATCTCCCTTCCACCGATTACTGAAACATGCAAACAAGGTCAATGGAAGCTTTCTGAAAGGTTTAGTTACTTGTACTGTGAGCCTGCACTCAACGTCATTCAAACTATGTGAATATGACATACTGTTAAAGTATCTTAGCACTTTCAGTTGCTGAATTATCTTTCCATGGGTTTGAAAAGTGAGAGGAGCTTAAAAGCAGATCACAATCAAAGGGGGGAAGCCTCTTTTTTTGTAAGCTGCTAGATAAAAACCAAGAGGATCTAAAATGTCAGTGTAGAGCACAAAGATGGGAACAAAACAGAGATGAGGACAAGGGAGAATGAAAAGAATACAAAAAGTGGGAAAAGGCAAGAATATTCAAAGAAAGCAAATATTTTGTAAGACAGGCAGAAGATGAAGAGTGAATGGAGGTGATGCATAAAGGGGAAGGGAGACGGTTGGCTTAGTGAATAGATAGATGGATGTATGTAAACAACACTCCTGGGTCATAATGACATGATACAGCTGTAGGAGCTGACCTCCTGACCTCCCATTACACCTCTCACAGTCACACTGTTTTCCATTCCAGCAAATCTCAAATGCTCCTGTTCATTTTCACACCAATGGATCACCTTCAATTTCTTTCATATCCCTCTCCTACAGCCTTAAAGCTGATATGGTACAGTTGTGTTATCTATCGATATCAGCAGCGTTGAATTTAAGCCGGCGCACCAGGTGAAGCATATGCAGTCATCATTCTGCTGTGGGGGCTAGCACGAGTTAAGGAGAGCAACATCAATAGGAAAAAAATGTCTTTTTTCAGTTTCTCAAGTCTACTTGTTGATGTGTGGCTTGTTGCTAAGACTGAATCTGACATTTAGTGGTCCAATCTAGACTCAACAAAGTGCAGTGGATATTAGTGACAAGATGCCAATCTGTTAGCCGAGCCATTTAATTCAGTTCTGCGTTTACTCTGCCGCACAGCGTCAGCAGCTAGCAGCAAAGCTAACATAACATGGAGAAAGTTAACAGCAAGCCACAGCCAGTGTTGCCAACTTGGCAACTTTGTCACTAGATTTTTGCAACAAAAACTTTTTCCTGTGAGATAAGCAACTTTGGAGAGTTTTGAAGATAGGCCAGAAACCTGAAATCCTCTGCTGTTGACATGTCTTGTCTACATACAGCCTTTGTGCTGCATCGTTACGTACGCTTTGGCATGGGGCTGATCTCGCTTTGACCTTTACCAACTTTTGAAATGGCCAACAGTGGGTTTTCTTACACAAAAGTTGGCAACAGTGGTCCAGATAAAGGATGGTTTTATATAGAGCTAGCAATCACACCCTACCTAAGAGTGTTTATTTTCTGTGTGAAATTTAATAGTCTAACATTAAACAATAAGGGCCAAAACTTTTTATGCAATGTGGATTTAGGTTTAGGCTAAATATATTTTAGGGTGTTTTTCCTCACCTTTTGTCTCTCCAAAGTTGTTATTCCTCTCTCCTACAGCCTCAATTACAACTACATGCAAATGACCAATTATGCACATAAGGTGATGACATCATATAGCGACTTTTCGGATAGCCAATATCTACTTTCCTTAATAAGTAGCTGGCAACAGTAGCCACAGCAGTTTGTAGGTATCTACCGTCTGTTGTTGTTGTTGTTGTTGTTGTTGTTGTTGTTGTTGTTGTTGTTGTTGTTGTTGTTGTTGTTGGTGTTGTTGGGTTTTTTGTTTTTGTTTTACTTAGGTGCAAATGGAGGTCAAATGAGTTGTCATGACTGAAATGCTCCCACTCTCTTTTCACTTTCACTTCTTATGTTGATCAGAGACATAGTGAGTCCACATAAAGTAGAAGCTAGAATGAGGAAGAGAAAGCAGTGCAATAATAGCAGCATGCCTAATAACACTCACACTGAGCCGACATGAGGCGAGCACAAATAAATTAGATCAATAATTCCTCTGTGAATCTGTTCTCATTTATTATTTCACCAGTAAATACCAGTTCAGTGTATTTATATTATTGGATGTCATGTTTTATTTGACAAATTTAGTAAAGCAATATATAAGTTGAGCCTGGCGTTACCACAAACACAGAGGATTGGTTCCCAGTCTCCTCACAGGGAGGAATTCATCGTATTAATTTAACTCCATATTAGATTGGTATCGGTATCTGTATGGTATGTATCAGTATATCTGTATCAGTATTGGTATGGATTGGTACTCAGTATCAGCAGATACCCAAAGCCAGCGAGTTCAGTATCAAATCAGAAATGTGAAAAGTCCAATCACAATGAATCCCTGGTTAAAACAGCTATGGCACAGTTAAAAGTTCCTATGGAACATTGCTAATTAGTAAGATAGCAAGTTAAGAAGTAAAGTTGAGTCCTCAAAAACATTTAAAAACTAAAGCACGGCTGCATCTTTGAAAACAAAAGAACATGAAAAACTAAATACCAGCAAGCTTCTAGAGTCTTAGTGATATAAATACAATATAACCACAGCAACACAGACAATTATAGAGAAACTTCAATTGTTCTTAATATCGAAATCTACAATGTAGGTATGTCACAAACACTGTAACCTGCATGTCGCATCAGTGCAGCCCACATACAGTAGGTATAAATGCTGGCAACAGCCTACATACTGTGGATCCAAGGCAGAGGTCTAAATTAAGATTCAGGTTGAGTCACTCAGTTACATCAACTGCGAGTGACCAACTGGTGCCACCATAGAGTAAACACGCCCGGCAAAAGTGCAGCTAAGCATCTGAGAGCAGAATAATGTGCTGGTACATGGTTTGAATTAAATGCTCCCAAAACTCATTACCTGAAAAATAATGTACACAGTGATTTATTCATGAAGTGTTAAAATATGAGCCCAGTAGCTATAGTGTACACTGAGATTTTAAAATGTTAGCTTTAATGTGTGCTACACACATACAGTGCTGAAAAAAAGGAGAATGACAAATAAGCTCTAAGCAATAAACAACAACAACAAGTAACACAACACAACAGCAAGTGAGCCTCAGCCGAGGCTTGGACTAGAAAACAAGTCGATACCTCTACAGGTCAGGGGATCGCCATCATAGAAAAAGAAGTGGGACAGCTGATAAAATATTTGCTAACATGCTTTTTAAATATGATTTTGCTTTCATTTGCTTTTGTTCTAGTGGAGAAATGGCAGGAAATAGGGTGATAGTGATGGGGAAAAAGGTGGGAAACAAAGGTCCTTGAACAATGTCTTCACCTCTTCGTCCCGCACTCATACATGTTTCTACGTCAGCTCGAAGCAGTCAGGTGGTGTCTGATACACTGAGGGGATCCGGTAGCTCCGTCATGCTGTGGGGGAGAATTCAATGGAATGGTTTGACTGCATTTATCCCCTGAGAGGGCAGGCTCACTGCAAATCAATACAAAGTTATTAGTTCTGAGTTATCGCCTTTATCCTCTGATAAAACATTTTTATCCCAGGAGGGGTGGTCTCTTCCAGCTGTACACCCCCCATTCATGGGCCATGAGGGTCATTAAATGATTCAGTGACTATGGATTTCCTTTCACTTTTATCTTTCCTATATGTTCATGTCTGTAGCCTGGTTGCTACATTATCAGCAGTGGAGAAAAACTCATTTATTTACTAATGTAAACACAGTCATGGGCAGTTTGCATTTTTATTAATGTGAGTTGACAAAGCAAAAGATGGAAGTGACCACCAAGGTTTCGACCTTTGGTTTGCACAGTTTCATGCTACCTTTTTAGTGTTTGTCATGCTGTTGTTGTTCTTAGTGTTGTTTTTTAACCAGGTGTGGCAAGCAAGAGGTGGCTGTGATTGAGAAATGGGAGACTACAAGAAGGTTGGAGGGCAGCAGCTTGTCAGTTATAAGATAGGCCTGCCACAAGCATGTCCAACTTACTAAATAAACATAATGCATAAAAACTAACATCTGAAACCAGAAATTCATCACAAATCAAGTAAGAAGTAGGGTCATTTTTCTTCCAATTTTTATAAACACGAGTCACCCCCTGCCGGCCATTTTTAATGCTATGCTCATCTTTTCCATTCAAAATATGCCGTCTGTGAGTGCATCCTCCAGAGATGCAGATGCTCCAGGAAACCCTGAGTAATCAGAGTTTACTCTCACCACAAGGAGAGAGAGCCGGGTCCGCTGCACTCCTGTGATAGCGGTAGAATTTAAGGCTTAGGAATCCTTCATAATGAGCCTCAAATTTCTTGCCACACAGCCTTTGACCACACTTGAGCGGGTTTATATTTTCAGACTCAGCCACACTGAAAAGTATTATTTTACTGGGTGTAAAGAAACCAGTTGGTCTCGTGCAGACCGGAGGGGGGGGGGTGAGTTTTTACAGCTGCCAGCTCAGCTCAAAGAGGGGAAAGACGAGCCAGAGCACCACCTGCAGCAGGCAGGGGAAGACACTGCTGGACGCACTGTTGCTGAAATCACAGGAACAAAAGTGCTTTAAGAGCGAAGACGGTGGAAAAACTGCTGAAGCTTGATGAGGCACACAGAGAAGCAGCTTATTTTCTCTTTTTAAATGTTGTCCTCATTATAGCTGTTGTTCCTTCTTGCGCTCTTTTCTCTCATCCCCTGCTTTCCTTGTGTCCCATTTCACAAGCTGCGGTTGCCAGGGTAACTGACATTAATTCATATGGCCATCGATTCAGCGCTCCACTTATTACTATTTCCCTGTGCAAGCCTCTGTGTGTTTGCATGTCTACAGCTCGGAGAGACTGCGTTTCCTGTGTGTGCGTGCGTGCGCGTGCGCGCGCGCGTGTGTGCGTGCGTGCGTGCGTGCGTGCGTGTGTGTGTGTGTGTGCTTTTAACTTTTGTCAACTTTTATTAGCGCCCAACTTCATATTTATGATATGTGCCATTAGGACGCTTTCCCCTTTTCAACAGCTAGTGAAAATATGGCGTGTAAGCTGTTAACCCTTTCTCCATTTGGAGCCGCAGTTTCATTGTTTGTGCAAAAAAAATGAAGAAACTGTAAAAAAAAAAAAAGGTGAGAAGTAGAAAGAAGAATAGAGTAAAACAATAAATACACACACCTCTTGCCCTTAAGGGTTCACAGCACGACATACATGTGAGGTGATACGTGACAACACACGTACTTGTACACGGAGAGTCAAGTCCCCTCCTGTGTGCCTCACTCCTCACACACACACACACACACACCTGACTTCATTATCTGCGCTCTGCTATCAGGATGTCAGCAGCAACCATGGTAACAAGTAGAGAGAGAGGAAGACTGTTGAGATTCACAGCCACTTCACACCAACGCATCATTAATGTCATTTAACTCGCCCCTCGGTGACACGCACTATCTCACCGTCTGTTTTCGCTCCTGCTTTCTTTTCCCTTCCTCCCCGTTTCTTCCCCCGAGCCTCCTCCTCCTCCTCCTCCTCCTCCTCCTCCTCCCCAGCTTCACGTCTCCCTCACTCCTCTCTCTGAGTCAGGTTTTTATATGGGGCTTTGTTGATGACTCACAATACCTAGTTACTTCCCAAATGGTGTGTGTGTGTGTGTGTGTGTGTGTGTGTGTGTGTGTGCCCTATCCTGCTGCCTCATTACAACCCAGCTGCAGTGCACAGCTGCACTGGAGTCACTGTGAGGGGTTAGCTGACAGTTGTACATTTGTTTGACTCTTTGCATGAATAACAAAGATTATAACTGGTGCAACCCCTTCACTGCATCACATTAGTGTTAGAAATATGCAGCCGTACTGGCAGAGGATCCTCGTATTAGAAATGAATGAGCTTCCATCCAGCAAGGGGTGCAGAAACTGTGTATTCAAATATTTGATGCAGCTGACTGCATCAGCTTCTGCACAGCCCTCTCAGCTTCTGCGTCGTCATGTTTCATTCATGCGTTAGAAGAGAAAGTTATGCTGTGATGGTCTTATACAGATGGATTGTAATCTACAAAAGGATGTACTATCACCACATAAATGGTGTATAATTTTCACTGATTTTCCATAAACTATATCAATTTTAAAGGGAGTTGATGTATCTTTCTAAATTCTGAAAAAGTTTCTGTGATGGGTGAGCAAGAACAGAGGGGTGTAGTTAATAGATGGAGTAACACTGCCATCTTCTGGACATAAAGGTGGCGAGGCTTCTGTTTTCCAGGTAATCATTGAATATTTTTGCAGCTTTGAGGAGATGGATTCAAGTAGTTTGAACCAGGCAGCATTACTAAAACTTTCAGGCTCTGTAACTGTGGGAATCCATTAGTAAGGTTTGATCTGGTGACTGTGGAGGCCATCTGAGTGCAGTGAACTCATTCACATGTTCAAGAAACCAGTTTGAGATGGTTTGAGTTGGTGTGGCTTATTTCTGCTGGAAGCAGCACATCAGAAGATGGGTCCACTGTGGTCATAAAGGGATGGACATCCTCAGCAACAATATTCAGGTAGGCTGTGGCATTTAAGCGATGCCCTGTAGGTACAAAGGTGCCCAGAGTGTGCCACCGTTACGCCGCCAGCAGCAGCCTGAGCTGCTGCTACAAGGCCTGATGGATTTGTGCTCTCATGTTGTTTGTGTCAAATTCTGCCCAACCCAAATGTCACAGCAGAAACCGGCTCATCAAGCAGGTGGCTTTTAGTGCCCCTGTTTCTGCTTCTTAGCTGACAGGAGTACCCCTCAGTTTGGTCTTCCTCTGCTGTAGCCCATCTTCTTCAAGGTTTCACATAAACAGCACTAGTGAAGGTTACAAGTGATCCTCTTATAGCCTGTGACAGTGGACTCTGTGCTTCTCCCTCAGTGCAGGATATGTACAACTGCTTTCTTTCATCTCTGCAATATCTATAAAATTGGAAGCATCTTGTCTCAGAGCGATGCTGAAAAACTATTTTCATAAGTTTATTACTTCTAGGCTGGACTATTGTAATTCCCTGTTGTCGGGTTGTTCTAAAAGTTCCCCAAACAGCCTCCAGTTAATCCTGACAGGGGCAAGAAGGAGAGATCATATTAAACCCAGAACTGAATTTGAAATTCTTCTTTAATAATATGGCCCCATCATATCTTAAAGACCTCATAGCGAACAGCTTTATTTGTCACAAATACATTCTAACTTGCCCATCAGTGTGAATGTGTGTCTTATTTGTCTCTCTGTGTTGGCCCTGCGACAGGCTGGTGACCCATACAGGGTGTACCCTGCCTCTCACCCTATGACAGCAGGGATTTGTGTGAATAAGCAGGTGACAGGTGTATGTGGTCTTTCCAGACCAGAATCTGGCCTTCAGATTGGTAGTCTTCATCACATCTTGATGAAAAGTAAAGTATAAAAAAGACAAATCTGTCATAAGTCAACACTGCTTCCCGTGTCCCTGAAATAATTTGCACTATTAAGGTGACTGTGACTAAGGTGTGCCCCTTTTAAAAAAGTCATCTTTTTTACTGATTATTTGCAAGCACAAATATTGGGAAATTAATCTGCATTTATTAAAATCTCATAGCAAGTAACCAACACACAGGAAACTTGTGATTGCTAGGTCTGCAACATCACAGGTCTGCATATACAGGATGGATGCAGACACGATGATGTCACTCATTGGTTATTGAAGTTATCCTGTAAAGCCTCACGCTGAGCATTTTTGTCGCCGTCGCCGTGGTGCCTTGAAGCCCAATTGTTAATCTCATTCTAGGCCAACTGCAGAGCACACCTTGCTGTATCCTCCTGATTTACAAAATTAAAATGTTTTTTTTCAATATGACTCAAAAATACAATCAAAACCATAAAGTCATCAGGAAATTGTCTGCTTGGAACCAGAGGTGTCGCCCCCTCTGCTGGCCGTTTGGAAGTATGTCGGTTTAAGGTACTACTGCCTTTCCAGGAGCATTCATCTTATAAATACATTTATAGCAGTGACGTGCAGTCACCTGTCATCATGGAAATATAAAATGTAAAAATAAATGGTCATATTTATTAAGTGATTTGTTGTTTTCCATTTAACGTCACCATTTTTAGATTTTTTTTTCCTTCAAAATCGCTGAATTTTCATATTTACTGTTCAAATACTAAGAAGAGACGAGCGGTGAGGCAGCAGCCTGCTGAGCCTCAGCATGGATCATGTAATGACTATGCTAACTGTGCTGCATGCTATGCAGTGAGACCGTATTTCTGTCCCTCTGCATGTCGCTATTATGTTCAAACACTTTTACTATATGAACTAAATTTCTATATTTTAGCTGGTGTATATGATGCACAGTGTTTTTAATCAACAACTGTATGTGTGTAACGTATTCTTGTGCTGAGCGATCATAAAACTGCTGCAGAGACACTAGGTGAGGAACGCAGTTCTCGTGCCTCATGGCAGGGGGCGCTGGTGATCCCAGGGATTCTTCTTACGACTCTCAGCTGCAGAATAACAGAATTAGACAGCAAGTTACAGTAAACAGTTAGGAAACAAGTTATCGATGCTTTTCTTCAAAAGGAGGGGCGCATGGACTTCATTTATAAGTAAAGGTATGAAGATAATAACGTTTTTTATTTTGAACAAAAACATTAACTGTTGCCAATCAAATGGTGAATAAGCTGCTCTGTTGGGTTCATATGTTTGTAAATCAGATGTGATGACGTCAGTGCCTCACCAGCCAAGACCCTCACCACACGTCACTGATTTACAGGGCACATACACAGCAAAGAGGGGCCAGTATTAAGGTACAGGTAAATAGGGACAGAATGCCTAGTATTTGGGTGAGCGTGCTGTTAATGTTTTTTCTGTGAAACCACACCTGTTCTCTAATGGACAGTTCTCGTTTATACAATTTTACACCTCTTAGTTCTCAAACCCCCATAAAAAGATTTTCTGCTAAAATTTTAATTGACAGAGCTCCGTATCTGAGCAGAACTGAACACAATGCATCTGTTATCCTACAACATGTCATTTAGACCTTCAAGGGGAATCATATTGCCCTGCAGATAAAGTTAGGTGATGGGTTCGTAGGCATCATCTTATTAATAAACAAAAACAAACAGCACACACAATGATGGATTTTCTGCTGGCCAGCAGGAGAGAATCGATGAGCTCCTTCACAACCAGCCGAAGCGGATCGCAGAGGTCACTCAGCCACACCAGCCTCTCAGCTGGTCACGACACGTCTCTCTGAATCAGCTCCTCCCCCGGAACCAGTTTTTATTTCTTGAGAGTCACATGACCAAACACACATGACATCACATAGCACATTACAAGCAACAATAGTCAAGCTAATACACAGACATCTCGACTCTTTCCCCAGCCTATGTAAATGAGGAAACGAACGAGTGTGAACGAGGCTTTTGAGGCCCCGTTTACACGACACCGTTTTACACGACAACAGAGTGAAAACGGTGCGTTTTGAAAACGGGGTCCAGAGTGGTGCGTTTCGAAAACGCTCCGGCTTGCATTTTCGTGTAAACG
>VOQJ01005701.1:19854-30484 GCA_015052665.1 Apistogramma diplotaenia
ACGAAAAAACAACACGGGAGAGTGAGGGGAAAAACCCCCCCCCCCCCCCCCGCGCCCCGGAAACCCAATACAACTTGTTCCTGTGAATTGGTCTGTCTGTGTGTCTCGCTGAGGCAACGCTGGTGAATTCTGTTTGAGTCTTGTGGGTTCCAACCTCAGACCCTGTCTCCCAGTTGGAGCGACAGAAATGGAGGGTCGTGGTCACCGTGGATGCTTTGTTTTCCACAGTCCCTGCTCACTGGTGTCCCACCCGCAATAAGACCATCTGCCTTCTCAATTAATAGGGATGTTTGTGCTCCACATTTGTTTGTGCTCACAGATGATTTTTTTTTTGTAATAAAACTCAGACTTTCTGGTATTTCTTGGATTCCTGGGTGATGACACTGCGCTTTGCTTTTTTGGGCTTGTGGCCGTTTCCCGTGGAAAATGTAGCTTGCAGAAACTACTGTAGCTGTTTTCTGGTGTGTCTGTGGGATTAAATGAAGAATAGAATGAGTCTTGTTGATGTTCGGCCTACCACAATTAAGAGCAGGCACACTGTGTGCTGGAGAACGCACAAGATGAAGAAGCAGGCTTTGCAATGTCTTTTTGAGACATGACAATAGGGGCAAAGTATTTCAGCCTAGAAAGTGTCAGAACATTTTGCTCTATTGTTAAGTCTTATCATTACAGTGTCTAAAGAAACAAGGAAAGATTATTTATTATTATCATAGTTTTTCTTCTTCTGCTACATTAGAATTGGTCTAGTAGATCAAATCATTTGTAAATTGTTGAATTTTGTGTGTAGTTCACACTGACACATGTAGATGCCAAAAAAAGAACATCAAAGATGAGGAAGCTAGAGGTCCTTTTGTATTTTCTTCTAAACATGATTATCCAAATTTTAGGAAGTATTATTGCATTTTCAGGTAGATTGTGGGTTTGGCATTGGCTGTCTTTTGGGCACCACTGTGGGCTGTCGTGGGAGCTCCAAGGACCACACACAGCCCTTTGCCCAGAGAACATTTTCTACTACATAGGAACCACATGTGGGAAGATGGTAGTGCTGCCAACCTCTACCAGCCACCATCTTGATCACCATGACCAAATAGTTGGACCAGACAGGAAGTTGTGCACCTGCTGGGAGCAAAGGCTGAAAAAATAATTAACAGGAGGACTCTTCTTCCTCGACAGGTGTAGGAATCCAAAAGGATGTTAAACTAAGTCCGCAACCACAGTCTTAAGACTTAAGAATGGTTAAGACTCATTTCGCCGTCACCTCTCATTGTGGGAAGAACGTGCTGAATTCCAAATTCCTACAAAGTAGATGTGCTACTGTTATGTTTCCCCCAACATGCTTTCCAATCTGAACGACACTATCAGTCGTTTGTTCCAAAATGACACATATTCGAATATGAAGGCTCCTGCATGCAGCTTTGCGTGTAATGCCGGCCATGGCACTGTGCAATATTACTGTAGGTCACAAGGTAGAGAAGGTTATGAACACACCCTATCATGCATGACTGCCAGAGGTCGCTTAATTTTATTTCAAAATGTTGGTGCTGGTCATGAAACGTTCCAGCAAAAATGACCTGCGAGGTCTTTTCTTAGACGGAGGACACACTCGTGTATCCACGGGGTAATTAGTATTACCTGTGTGTGTGGTATGTTTGTGCCTTGCTAACAGATCCTTCAAACAACTTTTTGTTCTACTAATATAAAACTCTTTACAGGTGGTACGTCCCTGCCTATAGATAAAAAATTATGTTTTATGATTAAGAAAACGACTAACCGTAAACACCTTTTGAGAAGTGAAATCAACAAATGTCTTGGTCTGTACAACATTCGTGCAATCATTGCAGTGATTGCATAAACACAGTACAACCTGTGTTTGCTGGGAGTCTGATTGAAGATGGCTACATACCAGTTTATCTTGTAGACTGGGAGGCCTCTTAAAACTGATTAATGGTGGTTCTGCCGCGATCTGCTTCATTACATGCTCAGTCTTAGTAATGCCTCAGTTCCTATTCTCTGCCTGTGGACTGTGACAAAGACTAATCCACAGCTTCTCTAGTCAAAAGATAAACCTTACTACATTTCCTTGTGGTAAAGTTAGACTGTGCAGGTGCTTGGCCCTTGCTTTCTGTGACATCCACATTCCTGAAAATGTGACACCATCTCCTATAACACGTTAGCTCATCAGTCTGTGAATGTTCCCATTTCTCACTGATCACTTAAGCATAATTAGGCACATATTAGATTTTTTTTTTCTCCAAGAGCTCATGACCAATCAACCAATGGTATCCACAATTTATGGATGCCGGCTTTGTTTCGAAAATGAGGCGTGTGTGTGGTATATGGCAATCGTGGTATGGAGCGAAGAGGCCCCCATTTTTAATGCGCCGTCGATTTCAAGAAGCCATTCTATTTGTTTGGTTTGTGCTAAGAGGTCACTGCTGCTTGTGCAGCTTAATCTCAAGGATGTAAGGGTAGTGAAGCTATAGTTGTTCACACAAGGGTCTGTCACCGAACCTCCCAACAACATCACTCAGCAAGCAGCAGCATGGAGAGATTTCTCATTAGGGCAAGCTTGGGTCTTGGGGTCTTACTCTATAATGATTTTAACATATGAATCCAAAGCTGTGGCTTTTTGCTATTTTTTTTCTGAAAACCGTCATGGAGTCAAGTCCTCCCTCTATACTTTGATGTTTTAAGTCTCCTTTCCACCATTACGAATGACGCATGGCACAGTTTGGCTCAACGGATGAAAACCATAATGTGATTTCTCCCCATTGTTATACATTTTCCCCAAATTGCACACCCACTCCAAAGAATCAAGACTATCTGGTCTGTCTTAGGAGATGTCTAGAGCTGTCATCTATCAACAGCCACTGACTTAAACCAGTAAACACACTGAATACTTGGCAACTGGCGTCTCCACAAAAGTTCAAACAGGAATACTTCAAGACTGTTCGAATGTTTGGCGAAATCTTCCCTGGGTTGTTGATTTTATTTTTATTTTTAACTTAGAAATGAAACTTCAAGATAAGCTTGCATGAGGTTTGTCTCGAAATGTAGACAAATGAGAAAGGTTGATGTGCGTTGTGACGCTCCTGTGCGTTATATGTATACAATTTAAAGAAAAAAAACCTGCAAAATGATGATTTCTCCCTATCGCATGAACCTGCGTCATCCTTGAATTAGCGATGTCAAACACAGTCAAGCCGAGAATCATCTCTGTCCACTCTCAAATTGCCACACGGGGCATCGACTTTCATCCTCGCATGTAGTAAGACCTTCCTTTGGAGGCTCTACGGTTAGATAAACACAATGTCTTATGGGGGTTTAAGAATTGTGTTTTTTTATACCGCATGATACAATCAGCCATAAGCCAGCTTGGGTGCGCTGCCATGAATGGTAGGAAGAATATGTGAGCAGTAAACATGAGAAGGTCTGCTCCATTGACAGGAATTCCACTTTCTGCTGCTGCTGTGAAACATGGAATACCTAATTGTACAGTGGTCACCCACTAGGTCTAAATAGGGTTCAAGACCACACAGTACGACGCAGACGCGCTGTAGGAAACTCTCGGAGACACAGGAAGAAGCTGGGAGCTGTATTCGCTGATTGTTTTTGCTTTAGGGTGATCCATCTGTGTAAAGTCTTAAAATGTGCTATTCTCCTTTTAAAGCTTTGCCGTTGCCATAGCTCCTCCCTATAAATGCCAGCAGTGTGATTTTGTGCTGCTAGCATGAAGGCATTTTCTTTGTTGCTTCAATATTTGTGTCAATAATCTTCTCAGAACTCATATATTACGTGTGATAGCTTGACAGTGATGTCGACGTGCGTAGCATCACTCTTTCCTATTTCAGGTTGACGGCCCTGAGCAACATGTGACAGAAGTAGCTGAATTTTCAAAAATGATGCATGGGATAAATGATGAAGAGGTGAGCATGTTTGGCCGCTGAAAATCTCTTAACAAGGAAGGTGAAACAAGGGGTGTCTTCTGTAGCATGTGGATTTTAGCCCATCACTGGCTAGCCCAAGTTTAGATCACCCCCCTCCTGCACATGACACATTCAAATTAGGTGTGGTTAGGGTTTTCTTCAAATACACAGCTAGATTCACACAAATTCTTCTCCCCACCTCACCTCTCTCTGGTCTGGCCTAAGAAAACCACATGCCGGGGTCACTGCGCTCTCCTCAAGCCAAACCAGACCCATAATTTTGCTTTTGTTTCAGATGTAGCCTCAAAGCCTGAAATATAAAGACTCAGGCCAGCCTGGGAAGGTCAGTATGCAGAAAGAAAGAGTGTGATAGAGATGGGAAAGGCTGAGAGAAAGCCAGAATCAAAGAAAGAATTGGGGGGCAAGGAGAGAAAAAAGGACCTCAAGACTGTTGTTGAGAATGGAGTGGTTTCCAGGCTGTTGAGGAAGTCTTTATTATACAGTATGTGTGTGGACAGGAAGAGCTGTGTAACAAGGAGGAGATCTCGCCAAACCACTGGCCATTACTGACCATTGCTGACCATTACACCCAGTGAGCTTTAACTATTTTTGGATCCTGGCTATCTCTAGGTTAGGAGAGTACATTCACACTTAAGCATAATCTCTCTGTCTGACAAAAGATAAAGTTTTTCCTCATATTGGCTTCCATTTTCAGCCACCGCCTTCAGTATAGGTTAGACCTTATAAAACGAGATGACTCTGTCTTCTTTTTTTGGCCTTTTCTGTCTCATTCTTCATGGGGTGGTCATTTCTTTGGTGAAGGTTAAATTACCTTTTTTTTTGTGAAATTGCACCCAGTTGGCTGCCCATGCAAGGAACACTTGTAAATTGAATGTGTAACTTTTCTGTTTATCCTGTGTAATATTTTAACAATAGCACTATGTTCGCAGTTTATACATAGCTGACATTTAGGGGGGCCAAACCAGAGCTCCAGTTATGACGAAACAACTTTTGTGCCAATCACCATCTTGTGTTGAGATCAAAAAGGTCCACATACATAAGTCATAATGCTTCCATTGTAACAAATGGAGAGGAGTGGAGGTGGTGTTGTGTGGGGGTGATGGACTAAAACCCAAAAACCTCAGCCTTCTTTTAAGAAAAACAAACCAGTTTTATTTGAAAGCCAGCTAGTGCATTATACTCATCTGACCTCAGGAAGCTTTCCCTTTCAGCCTCGTCCTGGACACACTGTTCCACCATCAGGGGACGAGGCAGATCTATGACACATGTGATGGCTAAAGTGCAGTGTGGCCCTGGCCACAAATCCGGCAACATTTGGCCCCTGGAGCCTTGTTTCATGGGAAGCCGACTCTCTGACCACAGCTGGACAATAACATGGTTTTTGCTTGGCGTACACTGGTGTTTTGTATATTACGTGACATATTGCCTGGCTTAGCATAATACTGTAAAACTATCCATAATCATTCAACCTCATGGGGAGATGTTGAGTAATGGCAGGCAATATGAGGATTTAGAGTGACATTTACACAAGGATTTCAGGGAATTATAATGGAAGAGTTTTCAGAAAAATACAAGGAACCTCAATGTAAATAACTACTAGGACTAATGAAACAGGCTTAAGTTACCAATTTTAGAATAAAGTGAGTGTAAAAGTCATGCATGCTTGTACATCAAAAAAATATGCTGATATTTTCTCCTGCGAGATAGAAAGAGAGGAGACTAAAATATCCCCTTTTCTCACTTTGTGCTGTCGGTTCACATTCCATGTTTTCTGCTCTCCAGAAAGTGGACATCTCAAAGTCTCAGTGTCTAAGGTGTTCATAGTATTTGGCTATATTTTGAGGTATCTTGCAAGACTTACATAAAACGAATCTACAGTAAGAAGCCCATGACGGACCTGCAGGGTACCACCATGGGGCGTCTTCTAATCAAAACTGAAATGCACTGCAAAGGAATCATGTGCTTTTATTGTACGGTATGAAATCACTACTCTGTGTGAAAAACAGATGGGCTGCTGCCTATGTGTCATATCCAAGGTAAGTAAAATTGCCTTATAATACTGCACATGCACTCACTACGTTACAAAGTAAACAACATAAATTCAGGCCAAAGGGGAGCGATTTACCCGTGAGTGCATTTCTGCCTCTATTGCGAGTTCTGTATTTCTAAGAAGAAGGTTTGCTGTATATAATTGCATCTGACAGTGCGCCCTGTGACAAGAAACCACACAAAGGCATTATATGCTCATAGACTGAAAAGAAATGTACATTTGTCAGTATTATGACTTATTTTGCCTGCGTATGATAAACAAGGCGAGAGAAGCAATTCTTTCCCAGCTGAAACCGAGCATATCAGACTGGATTCCATTCCTCTCCCATTTCATTTCATATTTCATGCAGCCCATTTGAACAATTGTGTTATTATGGCAGTGTAAATAGACCTTTGCACTGGGCACGACTTCAGGAATGCTGATGATGTGTAAGCTGACACCCTGCCTGCTGTAGGAAGCTAAAGTATCATTTATTGTAGATCGGTAACCCCTGTAATAGGTGGGCGGTGTTTATTGCTAGCCAATCATCAGAACAGTCTGTCACAATGTGACTGGGAAAACTGTACCAGTGTTTGCATGAACTGAATATAATAGGTTTGGAAACATGAACAGTACCTCGCACCCAAACCCAGTACTTTTTTCTTTTTAAGGCATGTGGCATGTCTCTTTTATTTTAGTTAAGCATTTCTCCTTGCTGCTATATCCTGCAATGGAATGCAATGATGGGTGTTACAGAGAAAGATAAGGTTCAGATGACAATTTACTCATTTGCAGGATGCATTTCATGTGAAAAGTATCACTAATTGTTGTCTTTCATAGTGAAAGACTTTAAAATACATGAAACAGAAAGTTTTTCACAGGACTCTGTGAAAAACTTAGTACAATCGTACTATTTTCATAGGAGTACAAAGGGATAGTAGCAGCCCGGTGCTGTCAATCAAATGCACTTCATCAATCAATCAGTCAGTCAATCAATCAATCAATCGATCGATCGATCAGTCATCCTGATCTCAACTCATATGTGCATGAAGCACCCCTGTACACAGAAACATTTCTTCCATTCCAGCATCTCCACCACGATGGGCAAGCCCAAAGAGCTGCCAAAGAGACCCGACTGTAGCTCTGCACAAGGCTGGAAGACCATCAGCAAGACACTTGGTGAGAATGTGACAACTGTTAGTGCGATGATCTAAAAATTGAAGGAATATAAAATCAGCATCACAATCACCCTCACACTGGAGCTCCTTGCAAATCTTGCCTCACGGGGTGAAGATTAGCATGAGAAAGGTGATGGATTGGCTTTAAACTACATGGGAACAACTTATTAATGATCTGTATGCAGTTGGGACTCTCTTCTATACTTTCTTTCATTTGTAAGATTTTATATATCAGGACATTATAAAAGAATCATACGGTCCGCTAGCAGGTCGCAAAACGATTTCGACCTCTGATAAACAGCTCAGTCTGCTGTGCTTGGGATCATTGCATGGCCTAGTTTCAGTCATTTAAGAAGAGCAAACATGCACATCCGATTAAAGAGGGTGCCAGGTCAAGAAAATGAAGTATATGTGAAAAAACAGACCGCACACCTGCAGAGCTCCTGGAAAGTATTTATTCCACCTCAATGAAAAGCAGTAACGTTTCGGGCAATCGCCCTTCTTCAGACTTGTGTGAAGTCTGAAGAAGGGCGATTGACCAAAACGTTACTGCTTTTCATTGAGGTGGAATAAATACTTTCCAGGAGCTCTGCAGGTGTGCGGTCTGTTTTTTCATATATACCAGTTTCAGTCATTACCTGGTTGTCAGACAGATAGCTTCACATTTATCTCCAGAATACTAATCATAATCATAACCCCTCCACCACTGTGGACTCTCAGAAACAGTCTGACCTTGACTCCCCACTGTAGCATGATGAACTTGTTTGGAAATGGTCTTACAACCCTTCCCAGATTGATGGACAGCAATAACTGCTTCTTTAAGATTATTGCTGAGATCTTTCCTGCAAGAGCTTTGGTTAGTGAGTGCTCCAGCAAACAACCAGGAAGCCACCAAAACATCTGCTTTTATAAATGTAATCATACCTGCTAATGACCACATGATTAAATTAACCTTAGAACTGAAAGAAGGTGTAATTTCCTTTTTACCACGACTTTACCACGAGTGAATATGTTCTATACATGAAACCTGTTTAGCCCCATCGTGCTAATAAAACATAGACTAAGGCCCAGCTGTTAACCACAAATGCACTGCACAGTTTGTCACAGGAATTTTTGTGAAAATGCACAAATGTTTTTATGTTTGCTCCCAATCTACTGCAAACTCTCTCTTCTTTTTTTTCACTCAATAAAGTGACAATTAATAAAATATTAACTTACAAATTTACATTTTAAATGAACAAGTGTGCAGATAAACAGTTAAAAAGCAGCACGAAACTCTCCACTTTCCACCCAATTTGCATAAAGCTAAGCTAATATATTTTGCATAGAAAAATAAATCTGCATTTTAACATATTTTTACATACACATTAGTAATAAAAATAAAAATGACTTTACATGTTTTATGCAGCACAGAATCAGCCATGCATCCTGTACTAGCTTAGCTACTAGACTGCATCCAGTTGGCCAGTTTGCTAAAATTTACTTAACATATTTTTAATATTTCCAATATTTTATCCTGATAAATATATATATATTTTTTTATATTTTGGAGTTTAATTTTACCTTAGGGTTGAAAACTCCGTTCTATCTAACGACCCGCCAACTGTGTTCAAAGCAAACATCTGTTGGGTTTCACTGCATCATAACATCTTCTAAAAACTCTACAGCCAACCAAATCTATATTGCAGGATTTTTTTTAAACACTGATGGCAACCAAGTCTGTGGAACATGCAGTTTTATAGTCTCAAACCACAACGATCAAGGCCAAGTGAGTATAGTTAACCTGGATTACTTACAGGGCTCAAATTAATTGTCGCCACTGCTTCCTCCAGTAGCCTGGCTTTGGTGGTCTTCGTCAAGCACCCATCAGTCCTGCTCCTAGCACCCTAGAGCAGCCCAGCCAAGGTCAGTGAGAACCCCAAACAGGTTAAACTGTTATAATTACTCTCTCTTTTCTTTCCTCATATCTTCATGAGGCTGTTTTTTTGTGTCTGAATGGAATTATTAATTGGCCTGAGGATACGAGCTCAATTTTTTTTTGTAAAACAGCTAATATGATTTCATACCCAAATGCAAGTCTCCACACTTTTCCAGTCTTTCCACTCTATTCTTTTTTACTGTAAACCAAGTCAAAAATCATGGGTTTGTAAGAGTAGAGGCTTCAGTGCAGCGCTCTTATGGTTTACCTGAAGGACAACCACAGTGTAAATCTTCTCCCCTGAGGAAGGATATTCAGGATGTGGCTTTGAAGGAAAGCAGAACTCTGCTGTGCTGCTGTGCGCTCTGTGTGTGTGTGTGTGTGTAGGTGTGTGTGAAAGAGAACGAGACTGCACAAGGAAAGGAGGAGATTTTAGCATGCATGCATGCGTATGTGTCGGTGTGAGTGGATCGGTGTGTATGTGTGTGTGGTCCTCTTAGTGAGGTGGAAAATTATTTTTAAGTTCTAGTTAAATATTTGCTTTTCCTTCAAGCTGCCAATGACGTTTTTAGAACTACTAGACTTGACACTGTGTGTGTGAAAGCGAATACTGAGAGTGGATGTTAATGTGTGATCCTATGAATGAGCAAAAAGCATTACCCAAAAAAGGAGGAAAGGCTCCAGAGGCCTGCTCGCAACACGAGAGAACAACAAATTGTAAGCAATTAAAGTCATGTTTATTTTCATCACAACAGTGTTTGAACTGTTCCCCGTGGAGGATTTACATTGAGAAAATACACAGACAAAGCAGCAGACATTACAAATGAGTAACTTGGCATATGTGACACTATGGCAAAACCCAAACAAAAGCTCTGGTCTGTTTAGTCAGCCTGACCAATACTTTGTATTGTGGGCAACTCTGTTTGGCTAGTTTTAACTGCAGCACAAAGGCTGGTGTAGTTTTCCAGCCTCGTGAAGAAGTTAGTTTCAATTAAAGCGACAAACACTGACCATTTCAATAGCAAAATTATTGATAAAGATAGCATTGCGAGTGTATGCTGGAAAGAAACAATTTTGTTCCATAATCTAAAGTCATGTGAGATACAAAATGGAAGAAATATCCTGCCAGGGAAAACGTTACTGGGGTCTCACCCTGGAGCCAGGCCTGAGGAGGGAGTTTGAGGGGGAGGGTCTGGTCTCTCCCTTAGAGATACGATATGGAGTGCATTCATTTGGGAGGCGCTCAGAGTAGAGCTGCTGCTTCTCCACATCGAAAGGAGCCAGTTGAGGTGGTTCATGCATGTGAGCGGGATGCCTCCTTGGTGCCTCTTGGGTGGTGTTAAAGGTATGTCTTTCCAGAAGGAGTCACCAGGGCAGACTGAGGACATACCGGAGAGATAAAATCTTGCAGCTGACCTGAGAATGCCTCAGTATTCCTCTGGATGAGCTGGAGGAGGTGGCTGGGGAGAGATAGCAGCACAAACTGGCCCCAGATAAGTGGGAAAAAATGGAGGGATGGATGGATGGATGCTGTGAAACTTTGTAAAATGACTATTGC
>VOQJ01005701.1:82162-98332 GCA_015052665.1 Apistogramma diplotaenia
ACTCCATCCCCCCCCCATTCTCACCCCCCGGGGGGGGGGGGGGTGTCTTAGGAAGAAAGGGTTAAGTATGTTGATCAAAGACTCAGTGATGGACCAGAGGACTTGTCTCGATCATCACTGTGACCTCGGCACATCCATCAGCCATTAGGAGGCCGGGGTTGGGGCAAGGCCCAGTTGGTGTGGATGCAGTGTAGGAGGGGGTGGCAGAGGGTGGTGAGTAGATGACGGTCTTTTGGACCTGGAGTGCTTATGGGTCTGTGTGGTAAAGGGGAGCCAGTGGTGAGGGTGAGGTGGGGGATGGGGGGGTTGAGACCCACAGAGACAAGAAAAAGAGGGGAAAACTGGGAGGAGGGTTGCTGGATTAAAGCCCCAACCAGCCTTTAACTTCTCCCAAACCACATGGAGCTGGTGTCCAATGCCCTACATATTCAAAGGTATGTACACTAGCCCACTTCCAGCCCACGACACAGATGGAGATAGAAATATACAAGTGCTGGGCAACCAGTTCCTCTAAAGCTACTTTCTCTGTGGTGTGCTCTGCTGACAGGCTGAGTTAGCCATCAGCTCTCTTAGCAGGAGATGGACAAGATCACTTGTGCTAAGCAAACTTACTCTACACACTGATCATCACTATCTGCCAGAAGTGCTTAAATCCCCAGTGCTTTTTGGGTTTGACACAGCTGAAAAATCCATTAAATGTCATAATGTCACAAGATAATTAGTTTGAACAACAGGGCCCAGTGTTTTCACGCAGCACACTTAGCTACATGTTGAGCTGGAGCTGTTTGCGCGTTGTTCCGGTGACCTTCCATTCCCATGGAAAACCAATGCATTCAGCAGAATTTTCCATGTATGTGACCCACATCATGGAACCTCTTCACTACCGCCACTGCTCTTTCCACAGGCTAGACAGGGAAGGATGATACACTGGCACTGAACTGCACTGGCACTGGCTGTCTAGTGGGGTTGGCTACTCCTGAAGAATCATCTGAAAATGACTCAAAAGTGTTGCTGTTTAGCGAAGGAAACAGTTATAAACTTGTTGCAGATGCAGCAACAGGGCAGTCTACTGCAGGCTCAAGGTGTAAAGAAAAACGCTGAAGATTTTGGTGTTGATGCTTAGAACACTGGATGCTGTGTAAGTTATCAAAGAAAAAAAATTACAAATCACAGCTGTGGAGTGTTGAGTTCTGTGGTTTCAGCTGTGCAGCGCATTGATGTTGTTTTATCAGAACAGATTATGAAGTCCAGCGCTTGAAGCCTTTCTGGTTTTCTATGGTTTGGACCGAGTTAGTTTGTTGTAATTTCAGTCAGTTCAGTTTATTATTTGCATGCGGGGATGTGCCAAATTCCATTTTATAAAAAATAAATCATGGTTTAGAAAAATGAATCGCTAAATAATGAGTCAGTTTTCATCCTCGGAAAGAGTGCGCGTTTAAGGCCTGGAAAATGTATCACCGAGTTATAGTTTTCATTGTGAAATTCATCATTTGCTTCTTTCAGAATGTTTGTCTTCTGCGTTGCTTCACAGACGGCGAGGGGGTGAAGTGCTAAGATAATCTCCCTAAAGTGGCCTGCAGTTTTCCCCTAGGTGGAGTCTGCTTATAGAACCCCAACCTCACTTCACGAAAACAAAACACGAGGAGAAAAATAACCTCAAGGAGAAGTCGTGGCCTAGCCAACCACTGGACACTGAGCAGCACAAAAGCACGTGTGGGCTGTCCTCGAACTCCCTTCGCCGAATGCGTCCACGTAGAAACCCACTTCCCATAGGGATGTGTCTGTCTTCTCAAACACGCACACACACACACACACACAGAAACATAAGGTGTGCCGACAAATAAACGTGTTCTTCAAATCTTCCAAATGAGCTTTGTGCACACGAACACAAACAGCAGCGCCTGGGGTTAGACCCATCCCATCATCTCAGACTGCTGATGCTGTCCTTACTGTAGCTGTGAGGCCTGAGGGCGTCGCCACATAAGTATTAACCTTGCTCATATTTTACAAGGGCTGCTTAGTGCCCCAGTCCAATATAAACAGGTGTGCATGCCAAATTGGGCGTCATTACTCCCCAGGCTAATGTCTTGTCTGCTTATAAAGATATAGCTCATTTTGCTATCTGTGAATCTAAAGGTATTTAAAGCTCTTTGCTGGACATTTTTAATGTGCTCATCCATAAAAACAGGTTCCTTTTGGTTTATTTCTCTATATAAGTAAAAGAAATTGGGATTTAGCCATATCCTTTTTGCTTCAATCACCATGCACAAAGTTCTCCATTGTCTTTGCAAAAGAGGCAAGAGACAGTTCTGCAAAAACCCCAAACACACATCAGAGGCAGAGACCCAAGTTGGTCCATCTTTTTGAACAATGTAGCTACAGATGGATGAAGGCAGTCAGGTAGTGTTCAGAGTCCTCAGTCTGGGGTCTTGATGATCCCCACTTTGCCTTGTGGTCTATGATGTCACACAGGGTTTTGCCTTTGAATGGCCATGTGTTCCTCACCACTAATATCAAACAGATGATGAGAAACCTCCAAATGATGGTCTTTCACGGAGACAAGCAGTCAAAACAAAGTTATAGGAACACAGAAAAACACCACTCCAAGTGATCACATGACAAAAAAAAAGAGACCGTGTTCTTAATTACTGCAGGCTGTGCTGTGGGCAGCGTTACACTGCATTGTGTGCTCTTCTGCTTTGTTGAAAATTACATTTTAAACCTGCATTATCACGCGCTGCTAAGAGATGCCTTCTGCACAGTAGCACTTTCAAGATTTTATCCAAATATCTGAGAAAAACAAACAAGGTTCAGAGGAATGCCCCCCAAAAATAATCTGTCATCCATGGCACTGTTGAACATCGCCTGCCTCCACTTACTGTAGGAGAAGTCTGTAATTGAAGTGCAGTGTCTGGAAGACAACAGTCCTTCTGACTCGGTGTCTGGCTAATCTCAAGAATCAGCTCAGCAGACATTTGACTCTTTGATCTTAAATTTCATCTCTTCATTTCTTGCCACCCTTTGTTCTCTCTTGACACATCATCACATCTCTTATCTCTGAAAGGCCAAGCTGTTCGTGCGAATGTCCTCACCAAAGTTACAAATTACAAAAGGAGGTAGAACATTGGAGACGTTTCAAAGGAATTTCAGAATGCCTTCTAACTTCACAAGAAAGGAAAGAAAACCTCGGAAAACAAATCTGTTTACTATCCTGTCCTGAGGATTGGACTGTACTGAATTATTGTATTGGTTCACATTGTTAGAAGCTTTCAAAGGACAAGAAATTGCATATGCATATTTTTTTCATGTTTCTGTCTTCCCTCTTCTCTTCAGTCTTTATGAATAGAAACCGGCAGTCCTGTGACTCGTCCCCCTAATTTAAAAGCATCCCTCTGGCTCGCAAAGCTCTTGAGTCCCCGACACATTTTAGCAGTGAGCTCTGAATAGCATGATAATGTGCTAAATTTGTGCTAAAGTTAATGCTTGTGCATTAATGCGAGGTTCATCCTTTCCAGCGGTCATGTTACCTCCTGGAAAAATGGGTGCATTGCTCCCAGCATGAAATAGACCAGAAGCATTAGCTTGCAGAATATGTTCCAATGAACTAATGATCCTGACACCCAAACAATAGCTGCTTTAGAAGAAGGCACACACAGCAGACTCTGTTTTTCTATCTCATATTTTTAATGACAAAATGTTTGTCAGAAACAAATGGATTTATTTTTCTCAATCCAGGGCATAATATGGGGAGCTTATGTGGTTCCGGTCCCCCGAGCTTCAGACAACTAACAAAACACATCTTACTTCTGCTCTGCTGCCTGCCCACAATGCTTTTCACACGCAGGAGGACGAGCGCGAGCATCCAGCGAATTGAGGAAGTAGCGTGGCTCTCATTCACATATCCATTTCACAGAAGAAGCCGGATGAAAACCACAGATGCTAATTAATGTCTGAAAAGGTAATTTGTGAATTGTGTAAATTTGTGTCAGGTTTTAAAATTTCTCAGTTTAAGAAATTGCTTTTAAACTTGAAGCTTTGTTCACTTTTTTCTCCTACATCAAATGTCAATGAAATTTTTTATTTAATTGTACATATAATAGACAAAATGTCATTTTTGCTAGCTTTGCACGCAGTCCCCGACTTGCACTGACAGCTGCTCCTACTTATACAGTGTACTCACTCTTTCTCCGACGCATTCTCAATTAGCTCCTCTCTTAAGTATCCACTCTTTTCACTTGCTGTTTCCGGCTTCACATGCACCTCCTTTCATCGAGCCGTCCCATCCATCTCAAAAACACCCTCACCAAAGAACTACACTCTTGTTTGTATGTCTAAAAACAAGAGGCACACTGAGCTACTTCCTATTCACATCAGGTCATTTGCATGAAGGATCTCTACCCATTTAGTGACTCCCAACGGTTCTGCCAACACAGGGATCATGGGGCGGTTTTCCTTTCATCCTGCATGCTAAATCCTCACTTAGACGCTTCTTATCAGCCATATCTGATTCTTTACAGTAATATCTGCTAATATCAGCTGCACTTACAAAAAGACATGGAAAGGGATAAGATAACGAGTGCTGACAGGCCCAATTAATCCAATTCATAATTAAGCCTTAAATATAAAAACAGTCCTAACTGTATGCAGAATAAAAATCTTACACATTTTACTTTTCTTTTCAATTTTATTGCGTTTCCATTATATCTGCGGTGCATTGTTGTTTCCTCCTCTTTCTGTGTTGTGATCACTGCTCAGCCTGACACAGACAAGAAGCTCCTTTCCATACTGGGGAGAGATAATTGACTTCTGTTCCATGCGTGCCACAATCAAGACAGCAGACCACAGCATATTACGAACATGTGCTGTGTACAAAATAATGTCAAAGTCAGCAGAGTGCTTGATTTGTTTATTTTTTATTTTTAATGATTTATGCTTCCGAATGCACTTGCCAGTTACTATATTAAGCGTGGTTGGAATGTTTGAATAACAGACTTCGACATAAAGTTTGGCTTCAAACCTGGACACACACAATGAGCGAGTTTAATGTGTGTGTTTTCCTTCGGGAGGGAGAAAATTTATGAAAATAATAGCTTTGGATGTTTGTTGGAACAACCGACACGGGCAACTGAACACTGAGCAGGAACGCTCTTGTACCAACAGGCAGTGAGCAATAAAAAGAAGAATGTGTGTTTCGGGTTCAAGGGTAAACTTTCTTGTATGTTTCATAATGCAATTCATCACTGAATCAAAGACACATCAGCTTTTTATGTGTTGAAATGTATTTTCATCTGAGTCATTTTTGAAACGCCTCTAGTTGGAGTTATTTTAGGTGCTATTTTCAGGAGAAGGAGAACATGTCGGTATAAGAATACATGCTAGAAACCTTTAATATTAAGCTATTTAATTGAGTAAATATGCACAATTATGAACATGGTAGCTTTGTTCAGTCCATCTGAGTTGCACCTTTGCTGAAGTGAAAAAAAGGCTAATACTACACCTTAAATGACACTAATCATGCAAATTGCAAGACTAGGCTGCATCATTATACGTGTAAAATGTGGAGTTACAAATGTGCGAAAGTCATTCTACACCTTAACTCTATTAATCAATATGTGAACCAAAGATAAACTGGCCTATACACTCTTTCAGCCTCACAATTTGAATATGCTATTGTAGATTAAAGCTAAATATGAATATGTCAAAAGAAAAAGAAATCAGTGTGCGGTTGCAATAAAGTGCCAGGCTAAAACTGATTTTGCCTCTTTTACTCTGCATGGATTAAAGGAGTAATTCGACATTCTGTGCAATAATGAAGATTCACTTTCTTGATGAGAACATTGGTAGAGAACACTGGTAGATAGCACCTTTATCAATATGCATCGAGTCTGGAGCTAGAGCTGGGAGGTGTAAAGCTTAGCTTAGCATAAAGCCTGAAAGCAGGTCTAAACAGCACCGTAAACGTCCTCTGAATTTAAGCATGTCAACATCTCTACAAGCAATCAATTAAAGAATCTGAATACAGGTTGTGGAAGCAAATGTTTATGGTTTTAAGGGGGCACACTGACTTTCATGAGTCTTACTGTATATTCACTCTTTGTCAATTCTGTTAATACTTCGGTTTTCATTTCTGTCCGTTCCAGTTACATTTTACTCACACCGGAGCTGAGTATGCTCCAGCATCTCAAAAGAATGAGCTTATCTGAATATATTTGGAATGAAAGATAAGGGCAGAAAACACTGCCCATATCTTTGTGGTGTAAACATTCGTCACCAAAAAAAACAAACAAACAAAAGAGTAGTTTAACTTCAACAAACTGAAGCAAGCAGCTTTCTGTGTACTCTGTTCAACAACGTATTAAACATACACTAAATGCACGAAAGTCCCGGGCCACCTCCACATTATCCCCGCAGGAGCTGCCCATGCCATGAAGGTCCCCGTGCACAGTTTTGGTGCTGATGTTAGTGCCAGAGGAGGTTTGGAACTCTGCAGTCACTGAGCCAGCAGAGCGTTGGCGACTTTTATGGACTATGCGCCACATAAAGTTACCCTGCTCTCTAACTTTACGTGGTCTCACACTTCATGGCTGAGTTGCTGTGGTTCCTCTTTGAAAAAAAATGACCACTTACAGTCAATCGTGGACGATCTAGGAAGGAGGATATTTCAGAAACCGACTTGTTGCAGTGGTCGCATCCTATTCAGTGAGCTCCGTACAGCGGACTGTCCTTTCACAAAGGTTTGCGTAGGCAGGCTGTGTGGTTCAATTTTATGCACCTGTGGCAATGGGTCTGAAAACACCCGAATTAACAATTAAGAGATGTGGCCCAATACTTTCATCCATGTAGAGTATTTTGGGTAAATGCTGTATTTTTTTTTTTACAAATGATCTCTAATTTCGAATCATTTTGTTTTCTGTTATATTTTGTGTCACCATGTTACCATAGCAGTTACCATAGTGAGCACAACGATTCCTGAAGTAAGATCCAAGTTGTAATAAAGTGGAAATATCTTTTATTGTTGTTGCAGAGGAGAGCTTATTTAGCCAGAAGCAAAATATCCTTATAGCCAAAATGGGAATAAGAAAAAGGAAATCATCAGTTCCAAGTTAGTCTTTGGTTGAATTTTTTAAAAAATTATAAAGAATTTTTTATAAAGACTAGGGTAAACTGCAGGTTAAACTTCAGTTGATAATTTTAGCAACAAACCGTCAAATTGAGTAAAGTGGGAGTTTTTTGGTTCTCGTATATCTGAACACATCCACATCGAGGACAGTTTGAATGTTCACGTTTAATGAATTGAGGAGGGATCTCTGCAGTGTTTTCATGCTACTGTATCTTGACTGAAATTGCACAACCGTTGAAAGAGCTGTTACTGTACAACAAAGTGTCTGAATGTGAAATGTGTAAAGATCGCTTTTTCTGTCAACACACCAGCCATGAAACCTATTTTTTTTGTATTGTTTTTTAAAGGAATTATTTTTATGTATTAGGTGTTTCGGGGGGGGGGTTCTTGTTCTAATAGACACACATTTCCAGTCAGAGTTTCTAAAAAGTATTTTTCTTTACACTTAGTACAAAAAAAAGACATGTCTACCCGTTAGTGCTTTGTTTTAAGATACTATAACATAAATAGACAATTTATTTTCAGTGTTCAGAACAGACAGTTCCAGTGTGACTGGAAAACTAACATACTCCACCATATTCCAGTTGGCAGCAGAGGGTTTAAACAGAGTTCTCCACTCAGATTTTGGCGCACCCTGATGCACCATACTTACAAAATGTTCTTCATTTCGACAGACCTCCATCATTGGCCCCAGCCAAGCTAGGGGTATCATTCATGTCAAGATTCACTTATGCCCCTCCCCCCATTAGTGAAAATATGACAAAATCCATAAAACGTTTTTTCATCAAAGACTTAAAACAGTGGCTGTCATTTCGATCAACTCCCATGTCACTGTTAGTTCCTCTCCATGCAAATCTGGTTATATTGCAATTGTACAATTACAAATCCCAGAGTGCAAAGCACAGTTCCTATGAGGGCCTCGTTCTTTACGTGTAGTCCCAACTTCACTGTGGATGCATCAGTACATAAGCACAATCTTAATGTGACAGTAAAGTTTTGGGGTATTACGTACTGATATTTAGATTTTACTTTCTGAAAAGCAATTAGATAAGATTCTGCTGTGCAAAACGACGCCTTGAAGAGCTGATAGTGTAAAATCCATTTCTTAGCTTCAAAACCTTGAAGACACTTGTTCGCTCATTCTCCCGGGTTTTCCTCGTTTAGCTAGTCCTTGGCGCATCACTTTCCTGGCACTGAGCTCCTCGTGTCCTTATTTGCAGGTAAACACCTCCGTCCTCTCACTGCATGTGTTGCATTTGACGAAGCAGCACCACTGGAACTTACAGTTGCACTGCCATACTTTTGTGTACTGGTGTGTATTGTATCCCCGACCACAGCACATAAGGTCGCAGCCGTCTGTATGTGGTGACGTGCGGTTGCACAGCCGTCCCTGGGTGCCCACGCTCCCTGTGGCTGCATCCTCCTCGCAGTAGTTGGGTGACCTCTCAATGTAAACGAGGTCTGTCTCCATGGGCTTGCGGTAGCCCTGAGTCTGCTTTACCTTGAGGTGGGTGGGCTGGCGCAGTCGGCTAGCCCGGACTACCTCCACATGCACAGCTTTATTGTACTTGTCCTTGAGTACGTAGCCAATCTCACGGAACTTTGGAAGTGTAGTCCAACATGTCTTGGTGGTGCAGGAGCCTGAGACACCATGGCACTTGCACTCTAGTTTCATCCTTTCTTCTAAAACCTGGGGAGTGGTAGAAACAACAAATCAGCTGTAAAGCTGTAGCAATTATATGTATGCGACACTTTCAAAGTTCAAGAATTCTTCAAGGTTTGATATATTCATATATTGGCAATCAACCAATATACAGATCTTTGAACACTTACAAACAATTGTTTGGTTTTGATGTGGCAATTGTATTTCATTACTATAAAGGCCAAAAAACAAACAAGCAAAAAGAAAAAAAAAACATACTAGTCAAAATGTTGCATATCAAACATATTAGCATCACATGGTACAAAATCATATTGTTTGAATGACAATGCCACTGAATATTAGAACTTGTTACTTAACTTGAAGGGCTTTCCAGTCCAAGGCCCCATCACAACTTAAAAAATCCATACATCCATTTTCTTCCACTTATCCGCGGCTGGATTGTGGAAGCAGCAGCCTGAGCGGAGAAGCCTAGGCCTCCCTCTCCCCAGACACTCCCACCAACACATACGACCCCAAGACGTTCCTGAGCCAGCCAAGATGCGTAATCTCTCCAACTGTCGTGGGTCTGCCCCAGGGCCTCTTCCTGGTAGTACATGCCTGAACACCTCACCTAAGAGGCACCCAGGAGGCCAGCCACCATTCAGAGGAAGCTCATTTCGACCGCTTGTATTCACAACCTTATTCTTTCAGTCACTACCCAAAGCTCGTGACCATAGGTGAGGGTAGGCATGATACCAGTCCAACATCTGCATCAGTGTAGACACAGCTCTGAACTGTCTGTAGATTTCCCATGCCCTTCTCCCATCAGTTGTGAATGAGATCCTGAGATAGTCCAATTCCTCCACCTGGGGCAACAACTCCAGCAAACCGTCACTGCAGTTGTACAAGCACTGAAAGGCCTGCAACAATGGGCCAGACACCCCATACTGCCACAGAATCTCCCACAAGATATCAGGAGGGACACAGTCGGATGCCTTCTCCAAGTCCACAAAACACATGTAGACTGGATGGGCAAACTCCCATGCACAAAGAGAGGATGAAGAACTGATCCGGCACTCTGCAACCAGGACGAAAAATGCATTGTTCTTTTTGAATCCAAGGTTTGACTAATGGACGGATCCTGTTTTCCAGCAGCTTAGCATAGACTTTACCGGGAAAGCTGAGGCGTGTGATTCCCCGATAGCTGGAACATACCCTCCGGTTTCCCTTCTCTAAAACAGGGACCACCACCCGGCCTGTCAATCCAATGGCACTGCCCCAGATTTCCATGCTATGTTGCAGTGGCATATCAACCAAGTTAGCCCTATAACATCCAGAGTTATCAGGAACTCAGGTTGTCCTGCCACCTCAGTGACCTCACTCCCAGTGATGGGCGAGTCATCTGCCTCCTCCCCAGAGTTTGCTTCCATTACAGAAGGTGTGTCAGTGAAATTAAAAAGGTCCTAGTATTGCGTCCACAGTTACATATATATAGTTACTATAGCCCCAGTTGAATTCAGCAGCGCACCACCAGCACTATAGCCTGTGTGAGTAGAGCACTGCTTTCCTATTCTGAGTCACCTGATGATTTACCAGAAGTCTTTTTTCATGGCCAAACTCTTCCCGCATCCAAGTTTTTGCTCCAGCCACTGTCCGAGCCACATTCCGTTTGGCCTGCTGGTACTTGTCAGCTGCCTTCACAACCTAGCCAAGCCCGATAGGACTCCTTCTTCAACTTTATGGCTCCCTTCACCTCTGTTTGCAGCCATCTGGCTTGGGGATTACCATCATGAAGGCACCAACAACCTTGCAGCCATAGTTCTGAGCAGCAACTTCAACAATGTTGGTGCAGAACATGTCCTCAGCCTCCTTTGGAATGCTATTAAAGTTCTGGCTGAGGTGGGAATTGAAGATCTTGCCTCTGCCAGGTGTTCCCAGCACAACCTCACAATATGTTCTGATGCACTGGGTCTGTCCAGCATTCTCCCCTTCCACCTGATCCAACTCACTACTAGCAGATCTGATGATCCAATTACAAACTCGATCATCAACCTGTGACCTAGGTTGTCCTGGTGCTATGTGCACTTATGGAATCCTTATCTTTGAACATGGTGTTCATTACGGACAAACTGTGTCCACAGAAGTCCAATAACAAAACACCATCTGGTCTTTTGTCTGTCAGGTCCTCTGTCTTTGGCCACCAGCTGACACATACTGCACCCGATCCCTACAACACTTCCTGTTCATGGTGGGGCAATAGGAGGGTTGGCCCATGTCTTCACTTCAGGCCGTGCCCAGTTGGCCACCAGACGCTGATGGCTGGCCACCAGATGCTCTCCCTTGAGCTCTCTCCCCAGGCCTGGCTTCAGGGTGGGGCCCCAGTAACCCTATTCTGGGCAGGGTAATCAGTTGCCTTTTTCATAGAGGTCTTCTTGAAAATAAAATGAATTAATTCTTTTGTCGTTCCACTTTTCATCCTCTCCACCATGTTCCATGAATTTTAGCTTGGTAGTACTTTTGCTGCCAGGGAGACAGAGACATGGACAGACAGTTATTCTTCCTATCACTGACCACTGATTAAGAAATCCAAGTATATCTGCATTTTGAGTCATTTGTGACATCCCATAATATTAATTGTTATGGGATTTTACCAGCTGCCTAAGTTTATTACTTCCATCTTAGCGGTCTCAGAATATCGTCTCTGTTTTTTGCAGATGATGCGGTCCTTTTGGCTTCATCAAGTGGTGGCCTCCAGCATGCAGAGGAGCAGTTCACAGCAGAGTGTGAAGTGGCAGGAATGAGAATCAGCACCTCTAAGTTTGAGGCCACGGTCCTCAACCAGAAAAGGGAGGAGTGCCCACTCAGGGACAAGTTGCTGCCCCATGCAGAAGAGTTCAAGTATCTCGGGGTCTTATTCACAAGTGATGGGAGAAGGGAACGGGAGATTGACAGATGGATTGGTGCCATGTCCGCAGTGATGTGGACGCTGCCCCGGTCTGTCATGGTGAAGAGGGAGCTGAGTGTAAAACCGAAGCTGTCAATGTACTGGTCGATCTACGTCCCTACCCTCACATATGGTCATGAGCTCTGGGTAGTGACCGAAAGAATAAGGTTGTGAATACAAGCGGCAGAAATAAGCTTTCCTCCAAAGGATGACTGGCCTCTCCCTTAGAGATAGGGTGAGGAGTGCAGCCAATCAGGAGGGGCTCAAAGTAGAGCCGCGGCTCCTCCACATCAAAAGGAGCCAGTTGAAGTGGTTCGGACATCTGATCAGGATGCATCCTGGGCTCCTCTTAGGTGAGGAGTTCCGGGCACATTGTACCAGGTGGCGGCCCCAGGGCAGACCCAGGACATGCTGAAAAGACTATATCTCTTAGCTGGGCCCTCTGGAAGAGCTAGTGGAGGTGGCTGGGGAGAGGGAGGTCTGGGCTTCTCTGCTTAGGCTGCTACCCCCGTCACCCGGCCCCGGATAAGCGGAAGAGAATGGATGGATGGATATTAAGTGTTTCTATACTTTCCCTAAACCACATCAGTGATGCAGAAAAATAAATATATCATATGTTTTCCATCACCATTGAAATTTTGAATCCATTGTGCCATTAAATGTGTTACATATGTAGTGTACAAACAGGCAAACTCAATTAATTGTTTACAGCTGGACAACACACTCATGGTTTGTGTGGGTTCTTAACCAGTCTCATGACTGAAAAAAAAAAAAAAGACTTATTGCCATACGGGTAAGGAAAAGGATTTTGATATATTATGTTATTATAATCTGACATGTGACTATATGACAATTTATTTTTATGTGCCTCCCTTCCTTAGAGTTGGTCTTGGGGTATTTTGGTTTATCTCCAACATATGGTACACAGGGCAGAAAGTCTCCTCTTTGCTCCTAATCCTGGGGCATATGGTAAATATTGTGTGCTATCATCAGTATTCAAGTGTCAATCCTTTGTTCCCTCAGAGTTAGAAAGAAAAAACAAACAAAAAAAAACTTTTTGGTTTCTGTTCTCAAATACAAAGAAACAGAAGTTAACGGACTACAAAGAAACAGTGAAATCACAGGGGCGTCATTTAGTTGGGTCCTGTTAACCCATTGCTAACAGTCCTGACATGACTCTTTTAACCCGATTAAGAACCCTTCATTTGCTTGAACAAAGTGTGTGTCTCTGCTGTTGCTCTGGGTGGTTGTGTAGCTTTTTCCTGGAACGACGCCTCGCCAGCAGCACAAGTCATCACTTCTGTCAGACACTTATGAAATGTACACAAGTGATGTTCTATAGCTCTCTCTGTCTTGTCTATGCACTCATGTGGTTTGAGGAAATTTGATTTAAAAAAAACGAGCCCCTCTGACTACATAAAAGCTGGGATCAGATGTCAAGCCTGCCTCCAGTATTAATTCAGAGAGAGGATTTCCAAAAATGCACAACACAAAAACCACAAGGAATGTCTGGCATAAGGAGTCTGACATATGTATGGAAACATTTACTTAAAGTATGTCCATCAAAGCCTCTGATCTGTTACTGATTAGTCCACTATGACCAGATACACATCATCAGATACAGCACTAAGATTCCCTGTCAAACACACCCTCCACATCCACACTTAAGACTTTTTTTAATGTGTGTTTTTGTTGTTGTTGTTGTTTTTTACAATTTTGGTTTGTTTTTCATCAATCAGTAGTAACAGTAACAGTAATAATCAACAAAGCTCTCTTCCCCCACTTACACTTGTCATTTAAAATACCAAACGTGATGTAACCTTATAAATTCAGTTTGCATATAGTGATGCATACTGTATGTACGCACCTACATCTGGCAAATTGCAGACGAACTGCTTGGATTTGTGTGGATTTCCTGGATTTTGTCAAAGCAGCATTCCCAGTTTAGCTCACTAATTCAGCTGATGCTGAATGATGATGAAGTAGCACGCAGAAATGTTTTATGGACTTTGAGCGAAACTTAAACTGGTCTGAACAATCAAACTCTTACCTATCTCTAACTTTTAATGTAATTTAATTTCTTACAGTTCTTTTTTAACCTAATACCTATGCAGTCCACCTGATACTCGCGGAGTGTGTGCATCATCAAGCAAACTGAGGTTCGCTCAGGGAAGGCTCAGACCTCTGCATCCTTAATAAGATCTTACACTGTAAAAAAGAAAGATTCTGGTTTTTCCTTCAGTCTCAACAAAAAAGAATCTGACACATCCTCATAGCATTTGAGTTTCCAAGTCTCAGAGAGAGAACAGCAGAAGTGCCAACTCTGACCCAAACAGCTGCCAGTACCCTGGCATGCAGTGTAGACCCTATCAGTCTGCTGTGTTAACACTAGCATTGGCGGTCTGCTTTCACACCCTGAATAGATGCAGTCAAATGGCAGTGACATGTTTTGGTATTGTGCAGACAACTGCAATAATATCCTGTTCCTGACTTTACACTTCATAATTCCATGAAAGGAACTGGAAAGGATAAATGGCAGTCCTCCATCTGGCAACCACCGGGGCAGGCTCCATTTTCCCAGTGAACATTTACAGCTGAAGTTATTAATTAGATCCAGTTTTCAATTTAATACTGTTTTTTTCTCTTTTATTCACCTCCCACACTCTCTGCGTCTTTCGCGTGTTCATTAACATCACTGATGAAGTTTGGCAGCATGTTCTCTGAGAAATAAGCCGCTGATCACAATTGACTGATCATAGTTTTCTGTCACGTTTGTGTGACTTTGAGCTCTTTATCTGGGACTGTTTGTGCTTGCAAAGGAACACATCAGCAGACCCATCCCTGCATCTACGGATAAACATGTGTTTGTCATTAAATCCATTCATGGAAAGTTTGGCGGAAAATTATGCCCTGTTATCGGCGACTTAAAGAATAAATAATAATTCTTCTTTGTAATTACTCCCAAAGTGCAGCCAGCTGTATTTAGTTGCTCCAGACATCATTTATATCATGATAAGACTAAATTCATCAAACTATTGCTGACATGTGAAGCAGCGTTGTTGCAGCACAGTTGGGATCTACAAAAACAAGTTCAATCCAAATTTGTAGCCTTCTTTGTTTAGATTTAAGTGTGCTCTGTCTGTGGTGGACAGTTTAAATAATATGTTTTTACTTCAGTATTTTTCCAAACAAGCTTGGTTACATTTCTTGCTTCCTGTTTTTTGTTCCTTTGTTTGTTTTTTGTGGCATTATGGACAAAAAAAAAACACTCATTGCGAAAGAGATTTACTTTTGCAGCCAAAACACGTGAAACAAAGACTAAAGGCATCTTCCTTTACCTTTCTGCCCGCCTCGTTGTTGTGCAAGTTCATCAGACGACGTGGAGTCTTTTTAATCTCACGAGCATCCACAAAGCGCCGAGAGAACTCGATGCCGTACTTGATATCAGCCGAGCATCCTCCCCACTTCCAGCCTTCTTCCTGATTATAATAACCTTGCTTCTCCCTGTCACATCCACACTGACTCAGATTGCCTTGGCTGCATGCTGCTGTGATAGCATGGGCCACCCCAGCTGCAGTGATGGCGTAGGTAAAAGCTGCTTCCCGGCTGCCTGAAAGAGAATGAAGATACTGTTTGAGAAATGCTTAAATGAAATGAGAGTTTAACAGCTTGAGAAAAGTGCCCAGCGCAAACAATCTCATTTAAAAAGAATGATAGATTCTAATGAAAGGGAAACTTTTAGCATTCCTCTCCACTCAATATTGCACAGGGAGACTATGATTTTCAAAATGCCAACGTTAATCAAAAATCTTTCCCATCATCTTGATAAGCCACCATTTTGCAATTCCTCTCATAAACAGCTTGCATTCTGTACCTTGGTAGAAATGTGGTCATACTTCCCACCACAAATTCCTTGGACCTAGCCTGCGAGAGTGCAGTGTTGAAATTCCAGTGTGGGGAGAGCTGGTGTAGGTGCTGTCCAAAGTGCTGAATTCCTCTACAGGAGCACCTTGTACTGCTGCCCACACTGCACACAGTTGGGGTCTGCAGGTCTCGCTGCCTCTGATACTGATCACTGACAAGAAAGGAAGCGCCGTGGCCTTCACCAGATAGTAGCAGGAGTTCAGAGGATACGAGCAGCTGCTAAACCTGATGGGTTTCATTTTACCTGTGTATCATAGTCTGAAAAGGCTTTAAAGGCAATATACTGGCTCACTGGCCATGAATGCAGTCAAACTGAAGGCTCACAATATTCTTTATGAGCTAAAAAAAATTCTCTACTTAAGCTTATGACACTAGATCAAATATAATGTGCACTGTCATCCAGTCATCCATAAAAAGTAAGAAACATGGTCATGGTTATGGAAAAAAATACAGAATATCTATGAAGAAATTATATATATATATATATATATATATATATATATATATATATATATATATATATATATATATATATATATA
>VOQJ01005702.1:13029-24579 GCA_015052665.1 Apistogramma diplotaenia
GGGGGGGGGGGGGGGGGGGTTACTCTGTGAGCAGTGCGACACTGATGAGAGGATGGGAGCTGAATAACCGAAACTTCTTTTTTGGCAGTCCAACACTTCAGTCTATGCACTCTACAATGACGCCCCACCAGTCCTGAAATACATCCATCAGTATGGACACACTAAAGGTAAAATGTCATTGGGACACAAAGGTCTCCCTTTTTTTCACCCTTTTTAAGTCTTGAGTTGTTGTTTGTTGTGACCATGTGACAGGGCCAGTAATGTTTTATACCTGAAGATTATGCTGATAGCAGAAAATATGGCAATAATGTGACTGAACTGGACCTTTCTGGCAGTATGTACAGTATGCATGCATTTAAGAACCTGTTGGATTTAATGAAGGTAGTTAATATATAGATGGAAACACATCTCTACCATGTTCTTAGCGTGTACTTTATGATTACAGTAATAATATGCTACAGCCACGCGCCATACAATAGTGCAGGTCACAGCATGTTTCAGTGTCTGTGACTGGCAGATGGCAGATGCATTTCCAAACTGCTGGTCAAGCTTTGCAAAAAGAACAGATCAATAGGGTTTTCGGTTTCCCCTGCCTGCAATAGGGTATCGCAGGGGGAGGAAATGGGCAAAGACCACGTGCCTGATAACTCTTAGCTGCACATTCGACTCTTATCAACTGCCTTGACACAGCTGTGATGGGAATTTGCGTGCTGGTTTCCATGTATCTGTGTGTAATCATTCCAGCTTTTGTATCTCTGTGTGTGTCCTGCAGGGTCACTGCTCTTTGACCACTCTCAAGGTTTCTGGCTGTCGCACAGCATTCCGCATTTCCCCTCCTTCCCCGAGAGCGGGTACCTTTACCCTTCCTCTGGCAAAGTCAACGGCCAGACTGCACTGTGTGTGACCCACCAGTATCAAGAGTTTCTTCATATAGGTGAGCTCTCACGAAGAAACGGGGCCTGGCACACAAGCACTGGGCTCTTTTCTTGTATTTGCAGAACATAAGAGAACATTTATACCATGATGCACCTGATGTAAGGCACAGTCGCCCGTTTAGCCGTACGTGCATTCATAATTCATTCTAAGCATGCACAGAATTTTTAAGTATTTGAAAATTTTATGTTGATCTTGTTTAATAAGCGCTGGAAAACCGGCTGTTCAAAGACCCGAGGTGAAACGGGACACATCTCTTCCTGTCTGACAAATACACATTTGATATTCAAAATGTTAATATTCAAATATTCTGGATTTTTCTCTGAGCAAGCCTGATGAATATTTAGAAAGGTGGTTTGCTTCTGGAAAACCCACATTGCACGCAAGGTATTATAATAAACCTCAGAATTTTTTTATTGATTATGAAGCGTGTCTGAAGGAAAACTAGGGGATTTCCCCCACATATGTTAAGTAATACGCATATAGCAGCACTGTGACATATGGTATGACTAGTTCTTCTGTAGTGACACTAACAGTTTCATATCATTTATTTATCAATCAAATATTTACTAAGAAATTAATTAATAAGCTTAATGAAGCAAGGAAGAAATTAGATCAGCGTCAGTGTCATTATCTAAATGTTCTTTCTGGTTTTAAGTACAAGCTCTGTAACAGCAGGTAATGTGTAGTATCTGCTTTTTTGTCTCCAGCAAAGCAGTTGGTCTACCTTTACCCACGTTTCTATAACTGCTCTGTGCCGGCTGCATTCGTGGACGACCTGCCGCAGCTGGCCCAGTTATGTGCAGGCGCCAAACCGCAGCTGTCCTCAAATAAAAGAATGGAGCAGCTCTTTTCAGCCGGAGGGGAAAAGTTTGTCAGCTTTGTTAAATCTGAAAACTTTGTTGATGGTAAGATGTTTTTTTGCTCATCGTGCGATGCTTTACAAAGGCAGACTTCTTTCAGTTAGCCCACTGTCATGTTTGCACGTTTCACTTGTCGGCCACGGTCAGTGATTATCAAGCGCAGACGCACTATCATCTCAGAACAGTGACATGCATTATCACTTCCCAACCGGGGCCTTCAAAAGTACAGCTGCCTTGACTTGTGACCCACTACAGTGAGTTTTAGTATAGACAGTTGCATGCAATATAGTTTCCTTCTCACTTTGTTGCATGTGTATGATTTTTATTATTTAAAGCTAATAATTATCCACACAAAGCCTATAGTTATGTGGTAAAACAATATACTGTAGAACTCATAATGTACTTATTATAACATAATCACCCTTATAGGAACTTGATATTAATAATGCAAAAGAAAATGAATAATAAGCTTTTCATGTTTGAATTCTCTTTATTTTTAACCATTTTGGAAATTGCTGAAGCAGCCTAAACATTTATCCAGTTCTAGTGCATATACCTAACATGCCTAAAGCAGCTGAACTAACCTCATCACTGGCTTTCATCCAGATATCTACACAGGCTGGGTGGCTCAGGCCCTGGGTGCCGACCTTTTAGTGGAGTCCTGGCAGACACAAGGTCACGACCTCCCCTCCAACTGCTCACTGCCCAAACACACCATGAACGTAAAGAGAATCCAGTTTCCCGGATCAGTCCTGTTCCAGTCGCGCAACGATCACTCAAAGTGGTGCGTGTCACGACTTTACGAGGACCGGGTGACTTGCCTGGGGGACCTGAACAGAGAGAGAGGCCAACTGTGGCGTGGTGGCGGTCTGATCTGTACCTTCAACCCCTTCATTTACAAGGCCTTTAGGCAGGTGGTGGATTGGTACATTAGCTGCTAATTGAGAGAGAAAGGCAAGGTGATTAAGAAGCAGGTGCCAAGTTATTCTGTTTTAGACAAGTAAGTAAGTAACGTAATTTGAATGTAAAGTGGTGATTGAGCTGCTGAAATATACCCGTGTTAGAGGAATGGCTGTGGAGAACTGGATCTTCACAAAAGTTCTGCCTGAAAAATAGTAGTTATTGCGTGTTAATATGTGACAGAGAGGTGGGTGCACTCATTCCTTGGCTCCACCTGCCCACAAGTATTAAGGCATTTAAAAAACAAACAATGATATTAATGAAAACAAAACAGAGATAGGTTTTGTACATATACAGACACAGCCGTACGCTGGCTCAAGAGCTTTTCAGTGTCTGTTTAAACAACCATGTATGCACCTTTACACTGTACATATGGAACAATAAGTCACAAAATTAATAGATCATTTTAACTATGGGCTGTAATTAACCCTATGGGTTGTGTCAATGCCTTGATCTCATCCAGCAGAGAACACTAGAACACTATTAGTGCTATTGATAAAGAATTTCTCATTTTATTCAATTTTTACTGGTTTTCAGTGATATAAGTTATAGAATAAAGATAAGAAGCATATATGGTAGCATGGTTTGCAACATAAAAATCTGAATTTTTTAAAAGAAAGTTAAAAAAGTATATCTGGCCCTACATGACAGTGGTGCAATATTAAAATCAGATCTGATGCTCACTGGGAATGAAGCACATGCACTCTAACAGCATCATGTATTATTATTATTATTATTTTATGTGGGCGGAGGCTGCCACAGGAGTTGTCCTCATTATGTTTGTTCAGTTTCTACTTCCATGGGAGAGGTGCTGGGTCTGTAACTGATGCACTGTATTTAGTGTTTGGGCTAAATGCTGCCACCTACTGGCCAGACAAGTACAGTATTTTTCAATGAATAGAAAAGAATAGTGTACTTGCTCTCTATCTTTAGATTGTTATTGTATTTTTAATTCACAGTTTCCTAACCCAAACCACATGTGTTGCTTTAAAAAGAAGATATTTTTTAAATGTTTCCAATTCTTAATAAAAACAAAAATGTCTTTTTTTTTTGTTGGTTGGTTGTTTTTCTGAAAACCACGAACTAATGCACAGAGGACCTTTTGTAGTCCCGGAAGAGGGCGGGACCTTTGTTTATCAGTCAAAGTCGGACAGCTTTCTCATCTTTCACGCAGTTTACGATCATGCAAGCTGGAGAAGAAGTACAGTAAAGAGTATCATAGACTGACACAGACACTTTATTAGCTGATCATCAGCACCTCTATAAAAGCAGATGTTTTGGCAGTTTGCTTGTCTGGAGCATTCAGGTGTGTCCGCAATGATCTTGGAGAAGTGACTGCTGCTGCCCATCAGTCTGGGAAGGTACAGAAGGCCATTTCCAAACAATTAGAAGTCCATCATGCTACAGTGAGAAAGATTTTTCACAAGTGGAAAATATTCAAGACAACTGTAAATCTTCTCAGGAGGGAAGATGCCAGCAGATTCACCCCAAGATCAAACTGTGCAAAGCTCAAAGAAAATGCAAGTTAAAGTTCATGACAGTACAGTTAGAAAACGGGCCGTGATTGTTTGGAAAAAGACTGAACAAGTATGGCTTGCTGGAAGAGTTGCCAGGAGAAAGCCTCTTCTGCAGCAATGTACGCTGTACTTTCCTGTTGAGATGATTATAATTTGTATATAAGAAAAACTGGTTCAACCAGCACAACCAGTGCAGTTTTTGTTTAGTCTTTGCATTTTTTCTTAGCTGATTGAGGACCTGGATGCTTCAAGTGTTGCAATGTGGTTTCAGCTGAGTGCAGCACTTGAGAATGTGTCAAGCCGGGCTTCACTTTCACAATGACTACCTTTACTCAGAGTCACGAGAAACAAAGCCGCACACATATTCTTTCAGGCAGCAAGTCAAATTGGATCCCGCTGGGCTCAAAGGGCACATCACCCCTTTGCAGTGTCAACTGGTCAAAACAGGCAAAGCTGGTCAAACAGGCACGAGAAAAAAAAAAAGGAGACGGAAAAAAATGAATGGTCTATGATGACGGCTTTGAGCAATAAGGAAGTAGCTGCTGACACATCGAAATGAGTGACAGTTTCAGTTAGCAGTAGATGTGATAAAGCAGCTTTGTGAAACAGATCCAAAGCTTGCTGAGGGGCACAAATGGAAACAGATACATGTAGATATGTAAGTAATTTTTTTTTTAAAATCTATTCTACAAATTACAACCTCTAACCAAGGTGTGTGGCTTAATGTTGAGAATCTCCTTTTTACATAGTAGCTTTTATATAAACAGACTGACCTCAAATCAGACATGTGTGTGAAGTGGTGCAGCTTTAATTACACTGCATTGTATCAAAGGCCATCTGCTTTGTGACATTACTGTGAGGACGGCCTCTTGCTTCGTGGTTGTAGCACGGTTATGTTTGACTGTTTCAGACAGCGGTGCTGAGAGTCCTCTTGAGTGCTGGGATTCTTTTGCAAGGGTGCGACTCGGCGGTAAAATGCAGGAATGACACAGGAGCTGAAGTTGACTGGTTTGTGGAAATTTTGAGTTCTGAAAATCGGTTTAAGCGAAAAGCACGAGAAAACACATTTATCTACGTGCTTCAGGTATATTTTGTACAAGTATCCCAATGTGGATGATCGCGGATTGTCGTACTTGTATATGGATGAGAGTACCGACGGATGGATACTCAGCAACAAGAACATCGACAGTCCTTCTGGCACGCTAGCAAACACCCTGAAACCTTATCTCAATCGTGACATAAAGGTGAGATATGTAAATGTATGTCACAGTGTTTAATCTGAACACCATTTCAGAGTTCTTGTTGTTCTTCCTAGATCGAAGGCTTTGGATACATGCTGTACAGTGACCAGCCTCCTGAACAAAATGCTGCTCCTCCGTCATTTGGCCACAGCAAGGGTGGGTGCAGCGATGTTTCATTTGATAGCATTCAGCGTCCAGAAGATCCACGCGTAAAAAAGTTCTGTTTCTGACTCCCTAAAGGAGTCGTGATGTTGGACAAAAACACTGGAGTCTGGCTTTCACACAGTACACCAAAATTTCCAGTACATAACAAGAAAGCCTTCTGGCCCAGCAGTGGAAAAGCAAACGCTCAGACATTTATGTGTGTGACCTTCTCCTATGATAAATTCAAGGAAATAGGTGTGTATGCGGTTTATAGTGCGATTATTTTAGAAAATAATTGAAAATTCAGTTTAACAACTTGCATCTGGTTTCTTAGGACTGCAGCTCATGTACATCCACGCTTATTCATATGACTCTGACATCCCGAAAACCTTTCACAATGAGCTCCGATGTGTGGCACAGCGAAGCTGCTACCCGAAAAACGAGCCCTGGTCTAGAGTGGTGACGCTGACTTCTTTGAGAGGGCGTAACTTCCTCAGCCTTGCAAAATACAAACGTTTTGGTGATGGTGAGTGTTTGCAGTCAAGACACATGTTTTAGGATTTAAGGCAGGGGTGTCAAACTCATTTTGCACTGTGGGCCACATGCAGCTCAGTTTATTCTTCCGTGGGCCAGACCAGAGAAACCTCCTTTCTGTGTGTACACAAGTTCAACTGTATATTAAATCCCGCAGATATCTTAATATAAGAAAAAAGCTGTATGTAATGTTTTTATACAACAGAGTCAATTGTAAGAAACGTGTAAAACGACAGAAATCATTCTAGTTCTTTGTCCACACTGTCCTGTAATTATAGAGACCAGGAAACAGAAAATGTCCTTTTTTAAATTTTGTTTTACTGTGAAGCCATCGTAGAAAGTTTTCTATAGTAGTGACAAAAACAGAGATTCCATCATCCAGCGGGCCAGATCAGAGTCTTTGAGGGGCCGGTTCTGGCCCCCGGGCCTTATGTTTGACACCTCTGATTTAAGAGATCAACATTCACTAAATACACTGTGCTCTCCACAGTATGGTCAAAGGGTGCTTTAAATTTGTGTTGTTTTCCATACAAATTACAGATCTTTACTCTGGTCTTGTTGCAAAAACCGTTGCATCTGGGGATCTGTATGTCAAGAGCTGGGGAAAGATGCGCCGCCCTCTGTCTTCCACCTGCAGCGCCAGCATCCCTGCTCGTGTGTACAATGTGAAAAAAGTAACGCTTCCGGAGACTCAGCCCTTCAGTGATACTGTAGATCACTCCAAGTGGAGCGTGACGTCAGACGGTGGCCTGACCTGCATCGCTGACATGAACAGGGAGCAGAGTCAGATGGAAAGAGGTGGAGGAGCAATATGCACTAAAAACAGAGTAGTTGGGGCGGCTTTCAAGAGAACGATCGCAGATTATGAACGATGTCCACATCCTGATGCTGGGAAACGAGAGCTGTGAAGGCCCAGCCTGAGTGTTGGGGGCAGTACTGTTGACGACCACCTCAGCTTAAGGAAGCGTGTCGCTTTAGTTGTTCAGTCTTTATTCATACAGCTCAGGAGCCTCGGGTAAGAATTGCTCAATTTTATCTAAAGGAAATCTAGAAATGGTTACATGCTTTTACTCCTCTAGGTTAGACGATCGCAGTTCATTATATGCATGTCTGAGCCAAATTCCCACAGCTGGCTTTTTGTGTCAGAGCATCTTTGGGATAATCCCCCTCAGGAGACTGTGTTGTACTTCACAACTCTTTTATCATCTTCTACTTGTGATCATTTTTAAAATTCTTTTAAATCTGCTTGTTTCTTGTTTTTCATTCTTTATCTTTTATTGTAGTCATTTTAGTCTTTATTTCTCTATTTCATCTCTTTGTGCCTTGTTACAAAACATGCCGAGTTATTATTAATTATTATCATCATTACGTGTGACTGCACTACCAAAAACTTGATTTCACTTCCACATATTTCTGTGTCACAGTCACTGTATTAAAACTATTTCCACCTCAGCATCAACTGTGGCATATGCCTGTTAACCCTGTTTTGAAAAAACCATGTCTGAAGCATTAACCTCTGCACAGATTCCAGATGGCATGTATTAAAGTGAATGACTGTCCAACGCCCACCGGGAACAAGTCTGACTTTTTGCCAGCTATGCAAATCAAACTCTTGCTGCAGTTGCACGGCGCTGCAGCTCCGTGTAGTAAAGGGCCATTTCTCCTTGTGAGCACCCTGAACCCTCCCTGTGCTTGTTTGTGTTCCAATGGGGACTACAGATGAAACATAGCCTTTGGGCTAATTCTGGCTTTCTTAACTCATGTCATAGAATGTGTTTCCACTCACGTTAAAACTTCATTCTTATCGTCCTTAAAAGTCAACAAGCAGACACTTTTTGCAACAACGTTTGCGTCTTTCATCTCTTCTTCTGTGACACCAAAATGCAACTGTAAATTAATTTCTGGAATCTTTTCATTTTTTTCATGTGGTTGATGTAAAGTGTTTCAGACTTAAAGTGTGTTAAATGCAAAACATTTCATCACTGGCGTTAAAGTGAATAACAAATTAAGATAAGATCAACTTTAATGATCCCACAATGGGGAAGTTTGCATTTTACAGCAGCTCAGTACAGAGGAAAATCAATAAAATATCAATGCACCTATACACATTTACATGTCTACTGTGAATCCAGAATGTCAGATTTGCACTTACATGCATTAGATATGATTTGCTTTGTTTTATTTTGATCTTTCTATTTTGGTTACATGGCAAAAAAAAATTGTGCAAATCTATTTAAAAAAATAACAGAAGCAAAGGTTACAACAAACTGGCCGTATTTGCACATTCTGATGTTAACAGTCCAGGAAGTGGTTTATTTTATTTATGTTTTAAATACAGTTCTTGCCCGTGCCACAGTTTCCTGTTCACAACACCATGTCACACCATCACACATAAGTGTTTTAAAACCCTACATTTTTATTATAGGCTGTCTTATTACAGGCATACAATATAATCAACTCTTCATCGACACTTTTTAAAGTGCGTAAATGCAAACAGGCTGCTGGCAGCTTTATCAAGATAACCCAGCGTGCACATGTGCCAAAAAATGTATTAATTATTAAAATTGCATAAAATTATTTTCTTTCTTTTTTTGCTTGTTTTGTTTTGTTGTTTAAACCAAACCTACATCCATGCCTACAGCTAACTCCAACCTCAACCCTCAAAGAGCCCTTTGAATTGAGGATTGACACAGAGAGAAAAAAAGGAGCATTGACCAAACAGTCAAGTGACTGCAGATGTTTCTTAGTGTTTTATTCTCTAATATCCTCGTGTATCTTGGTGAACAGGGTGCTGTCAGCAGGATTTATGAACAGATTATACACAAAATTAGAAATGAGCTGCTTTGCAAATATCTGTATAATTGTGCCGACTCTGTGTTGTACATTATAACCAATCCAGTCCTTTTGGGCCACTTATTACCTGAATAAATAAAGGAAAAAATAAAAGTCAGCTTGTCAAATTGCAGCTTCTGCCTTGTGACAAGTATGTTCTTTCTGGCTCAAAATGATTTGATATTATTCATGATATGAATATGATAAGTTATGTTTGACAGATTTAAGGCCAACAAGTCATTCACAGGAACAAGGGTGATGTGCAGAGTTGAAGTACCTACAGAGGGATAAAGCTGATGAGCCATAACATGAAGCTATGGGAGTTGTTGGAGCAAGGTTAAGGAGCGATTGAGCATGCACAGTGAGCAGCGGTGTGGCTTCATGTCGAGAAAGAGAACAGAAGATGTGATGTTTTTTTTCAGAGTGTTGATGGAGACGTTTTAAGAAGGCCAGCAAGAGTTACTAGATCTAGAGAAGCCGTTTGATAAGCTGCCAACAGAGGGACTGTGGTGCTTCATGAGGAAGTCAGGAGTGGCAGAGAGGCATGAGAAGGTGGTGCAGGACATATATGAGGACAGAGAGACAGAGGTGAGGTGTGTGGGAGATACAGAAGAGTTCAAGGTGGGGCTGAGATTACTTCAGGGATCAGCTCTGAGCTTCTTCTGGGTTGCAATGGTGATGGACAGGCTGAGAGATGAGGTCAGCAGGAATGTACTGTGATGTTTACAGACATTGTGATTTATTGTGAGAGTTGGGAGAAGGTGCAAGAGAACCCAGAGAGAGCTGAAGATGTTACGATTTTCTTTGGAAGTGACCAGGAAGGACAAGTTTAGAAATTACTACATCAGAGGCACATCTCAGGTTGAGCATTTTAATGATAAAGTGAGAGAAGCAAGGCTGAGATGATTTAGACATGTGAAGACGAAAGATAGTGGATATACTGAAAATGGAGCGGCCAGGCAGGAGGAAAAGAGGAAGACCACAGAGAAGATTCATGGATGGAGGAGGACACGCAGACAGTTTGTCTGACAGAGGAGACCTCTAAAGGGAGCGGACAAAGTTATTTGCAACATTTTAAATACCAGCAATTTTTTTTTTTGGCAAATGATCATCTTTTGACATGAGATAACTGAGCGTAGAGAGCAAACTCAACAATAACACCAGCCATAATATATGTGGCTATAAGGAGAACACTGCATTTAAAGTTGTGATACATTCAGAAAACTGCTGGTGTGGTCAGTGTTTTTTTTTATTTTTTTTATTGAGAAATCATCTTCGTTTACAAATACAGTACAAAGAGAAAACAAGGAACAAAACACAGAATATGAAATGAAGTATGCCAGGGGTGTAGGTTTCTACAAAAGATACATTGGTACTGAAAATAAATAAATAAAAAATAAACAGAGAGCAGATATTGCAGATATTATGATAAATTAAAAAGAATCAATGACCTGCAAAATTCATATGTTTTAACAGCTTTTTTTGTTAATGCTCTTGGAAATAGTGGATAAATACAGTTCTATTTCCTTAACCAAAACTGTAAAGAAGGGTGAAGATGATGAAAATCTACATTTGTGGATATGAAATTTACAGAATATAATAATTAGATGAATTGCCAGTCTTCTGTTTGCATTGATATTCTTTCCATGAAAAATAATGTGCTCATACCTTAGAGAAAATTTTGTATCAATATTACAAATTATAAAGTTATTACATTCTTTCCAAAATTTCAGCTTCTAATTCATTTCCCGGCATTCACGTGGGAATCTCCTCCTCACCACTAGAGGTCTCACAGTTTCTTCACCGATTCTTTACCAAGTCACTTCCTGTTCCATCGGAAGTGATTACGTGAACGGGGTTGCTGTTTCCACCACACGCACGTGAGAAACAATCCAAAACAGACGGCTGCTACAAGATGGACATTACAGAGGTATCAGTGAGCCAGGAAGGCAAAGGTGAGAAGAGTAAGAATAAGAAAACGAAGAAGAAGAGCGAGAGTCAGGAGGGAGATGGAGAAGGAGGCGCGGTGGAGGAGAAGAAGACGGTGACGAGCGAGCCGAGCGTCGCTTTCCCTCCGACCTTCAGTGTGTCAGAAATCAAGAACAAACAGCGGCGACACCTCATGTTCATGAAACTCAAGCAGGAGAAAAGAAAGGTAAATATAATGGGTCATGGCTGAATAGTGGGTGGCGCTACAGGGGGCCGATAATACTCAGGTGCCAGTATATTAGGTACAGCAGAATGTTAAAACCGCATGAACGTGATGAGTTCAGTTTGTTGTGCTTCACATTGACCTTACACATAAAGTGTGAGACCGCTAGTGTAATCCTGACCTGCCAAAAAGTGATTGCATTAAATATGTAATATCCTTGTTTATATTGGTAAATAAGTTGCAGTCAACAGGATTTATGAAGGGGTTACATATAAAATAAATAAATCTGTTTTGCAAGCATCCTTACGACCTTGCGTTATTGGCCCTGCTCTGTGTTCTGAATGATAAGCAATCCAGTTCGTTTATTTATTTAT
>VOQJ01005702.1:29450-40065 GCA_015052665.1 Apistogramma diplotaenia
AAAGGCACGTGTGTTAGTCAAAATTAGTTCTAGGCAAAAAGCTTAAAAAAAATTTGTGAAAAAAACAACTTGGAAATATTTTTTATTAAATTTGAGGGTTTAAAAAAAAAAAAAAAGGTTAAAACAAGCAAAAAAAAAAAAAAAGTCAGTTGTTTGGCCCAAATTCCCTAATGCTCCTGAGTCGATTCCAGTCCACAATGCAGCATCCTGCAGCCCCCTTCCATGAAGCACCACGATGTCACACCTGCATAAATGTTTACATGCATTAGTAATACAAAAACTGAAATTTTACTGATCACTCTTACAGTCTTCAGTTTTACTTACAATTCACAACTGTCATAACATATTTGTTATGACAGTTATGACAATTATTATGTTATTTCATAACATATTTATGGTAGACGTCCATCCATATTATTAGATAGATTGTATGATTAGAAAAGCATATTACATATTAAGATGTTATAAAAACTTCAGGGTGACAAGCCGAGGAATAAACTTCAATCTCTACCTTAAGTTTAGAAATAAGGACTCTCCAGAAGTTAAAGTTGTGCATGCAATCAATGCTGTAACTCTACTGACTGAAATCGATGTCAAGATCCCAAAGCTTGCAAGGCAATACATCTACCATAAAGATGTTGATGAGTAGCCTCGACAGGCTGACAGAAAATCCGTAATAACTGATACTCGGTATGGAAGAATAACAAAATAAAATGTAATTTAAAACGCTTCACTATATAAAGCTGAGCTACTTAAGACAAGACACTTTTGCTAGTTTCACTTTCGCAACTGTTACCATTACTTAGCTTTCTTATAGGCAGACGAAACACAGAAATATAATTTATTTTTTCTTCACAAGACCCGAAAGTTAGGTTATTTAAAACGCAAAGATTACAAAAGGAGGCCGTTTGAGAAGCCAGCTGTACTCACACAGGGAGAGGGTCGGCCTGTCGGTGCTATAGGAAGGAACAGACTTTCTGCGGTCTGAACGGGTTGTTGCTGGACGACATGCCGGTGAGCAGAGGATCCTGTTGGGCGTTCTGGAGGCAGAACTGCTGCAGGTCCGCTGCGGCCTGAGACACCTGTGGGTTAAAAAGAAAAGTTGACTGCATACAACCGCTATAAACAAATGGGGACTCCTTTAACAGACAATCGAGTAACTGTACACGCCCTACAATAGTAACGTAGCAGTTTTAACCGTTACCTTCACTCTGTTTATGCCAGCTTCAAGGCGTAACTGTTGGACAATTTTCTTCATCGCTACGATGTTGGACGATCCAGACATTATTGTGTGGAAAGTTTTTTGGCTTTAAACGACGAACTAAAAACTTTTATGTTTAAAAAAAGTCGTTGTTGCTAACTTGCTAACTACTTCATCAACAACGAGCTTCCGGTTTTGTTCAAAGGCGTGTCAAGCGCTGCTGCCTTCACGTGAACTTTGAAAATGTAAACTTTTCATCTGCTTTGCTGTTTTTCTAAACAATAGAAACGATACCAAATAATAGGGGTTTTTTTTGTTACTTTGAAACCAGAGTAGTGCGAGCGAAATTCATAAAGCCTATCATCTGAGCCTTTATTCGTGTCATTCCCAGAGAGTCGCTCTAAATCCCACATCAAAAATACAACTTACTTAGTTTCTCTTGAACTTAACATTACAACTCCTTCAAACGCTCTAAAACAGCGCTAGATAAAAAATAATTTATTGGTGTAGAAATGTTTCTACACGCTTTATCCAGTGACTTTATCACATGAAAAAAATACGGTGCAAATATTAAACATTTACAGAACAGATGAGCTCAGATGAGAGGCTTTTTTCCCCTGCAGCCATCAGCAGCAGCAGGCATCATCAGCACCAGAGCAACCACTGCTGGCACTCTCATAAAAGACACTTCACTGGAGGACTGAGTGTGTTTGGTTACTGCAGATTGTTACTTAGCAGTACAAGCCTTTAGGGCACAAAAACGGAAATCTTCCCGTGTTCTCTGTTTCTTCTCAAGTAGACTGAATGGAGCTGTCTTGTGGGTCAGTGAGATACGCAGAGGACAGGAGACCCTCCAGCTGCAAGGTATTTTTATTATGATGAACTAATGATGCAAACAGAGCATATTGTCATTTTGTGTGTGTGTGTGTGTTCAGTTTGTGGAGCTCCATGTACTGTTTGTGCCACCTGGCCAGTGGAATGTGAAGCTCAACAAAGTCCCCGCTGAAGCCACGGAGAGCTTCATTTCAGCCGGCTTCATCAGGTAAAACCGCTGCAAATGTCCTAATATAGAAAACTCAGAAAAGGATGATGAAACACTTCTCAGTTGCATTGCTACTGTACTGAGATATTTAAAAAGACACTGAGATCCCAGCATGTTGTATTGCTGAAGCTTGTATTTTTTTTTTTATGCCTGACTAACAAAAGGCTTTCACGTGGACACAGTGCCCCTATAGGGTGAATAAATGTTTTTGTCATGTACTGGTTTACAGCTCTGCTATTTGATACTACCTGTCTCTCTGTAATGTTAGGGTTTACCCTGATGTCACACTGAAAACTCTTAGGAGCGAGCTGGGTGCTCTCCTTGGTGCACAGAGGAGCGTCGAGAAATTCTCCTTCCTTAAATGTGTGGGGCGCAGTCTGGCGCTGGTGAGTGCAGCTGGCTGTTTAGTGCTCTTTTATAGAGCTGGTTGTATTTCACTGGGCGCACAATGGAGAGAAGCAATGCAGACAGCTTACTGTTCGCACTGAAGAGTGTAAGCAGCATGTGTGTGGGCCAGTGGGGAACTTACTGTTTTTATTGCCACGCCTTTTACGACTACCAAATTCTTGTCTGCTGCAGGTCAAAAGCAAACAGGAGCGAGATCTGAAAGTGAAAACGTTTGCCCCACCTTACGTATGTAGAGTCAGTGTTGCGTCCTCGCAATCTAACAGTTTAATTTGATGCTGCATTCTTTTTATGCAGCGGTTTGGTTCAAGTATCCCAGTAATGTGTTGTCATCACATGTCGGCAGGCCACGCAGCCAGAACTTTACTTGCTGCCCACTGTGGAGAATGACAGCAGTGCTTGCTCCCAGTCGCTCACCCCTGACACCAGCAGCAGCTCCCCACACCACCAGATCTATTACCACCCTCCCAGAATTTGTAGCCGTGCAACAGGAACAAAGGAGCCCATTAAGTTTCCTCATATATCCCAGTGTTCCCAGCAGCCACCTCCTACTTACTGCCTGGAAGAAGAAGAAGAAGAAGAAGAGGAGGAGGAGGATGATGATGATGATGATGATAGGAGCTACATCTCTATAGAAGGAGGCAAGGAGAATGAGGAGGAAGGTCTCTCCTCCATCAGGGCAGCAGAGCAGGAGTATTTTCAAGAGCAGAAGCAAAGGGCATCACAATTTATTTTGCTGAACAAAGGTAAAATTAAAGCTGCACCTCATCAACATTTTCTCTACAAAAAATGCAAGTACACCTCTGCATAACTGGACATATTCATGGGCTTACAGTTACTTTCACGTTGAAATGTGCTTCGTTCATTAATATGCCCAAATCTGTTCATATGTGTGTTGGAAGAATAGATTTTTTCTCACTTAAAAGAAAATACTAATTTATAAGAGTAAATGTGGTTAGTCCTCAGCTCTGCATTGTTCTGTTTGCAGGTTTTCAGCACTCTAAGGCTGATTCAGCTCAGGCGAAGGAGTTGCCAGTCAAAGACGAAACCTGCAGAAAGCAGAAGCAGCACCACAGAGGAAATAATGCGGTCAGGCATTCAGGAGTAGCCGAGTCCATGGAGGACAGAGATTCGGGCTTCTCCCAAACAGACGGGTACCAAGCAGCCAGCACACTGACCTAAAGTTTTCTTACTGAGCAAACATGACTGAAATGACCTGTATCTGTTTTTTCAGTGTCGGGAAGTCAAAAGAGGGACACACACTGAAGTCCGTTAGGAACAATCAAACAGCTGGGGTAAAAAAAAAAGAAAGAAAAAAAAGTGTAATCCTGAGTGACATTTTTTTTTCCTAAAAAATACTCTTTGTAAAACACAAATCCACCAATTGGGCTAATCTTGTGGTATTTGTCTGTTAAGGTGACAGAAAGTCCAGCTCAGTTGTCTCAGCCTACTAGATGCGCTTCACCACGATCAGGTTTAGACTTGGCTGCAGTCACCCATAAAACAGCTGCTTCTCCAGTCCTTCACACAAACAGTAAGCTGGACATATCATCGGGAGTTTCTACCGATTCTTTTCAGTACAAATGACACATTTTTTTCTTTACAAGTGGAAGAACCCATCAGTGAACTCCAGCTGGTGCGGGAGGAGAGAAAGCAGCTTGAGAAGACGCGACAAGAGTTGCTGAGAAAGGGGAAAGACTTGTTAGCCCAGAACAGACACCGCAGGAACCAAGGTTGGTACAGAATATCACTTCATGCACATTAGCAGTTTTTAAACTTATCGTCCAATCTGGATGAAAATGTGTTTAAACACTAACAATTTAGTGATTTTTGTCTGTGTGTGTGTGTGTGTGTTTGTGAAACTCGTCAATGAGATTCTGTAGCCTCCCTTGTCTTTCTCCTTTAATGTAAAGCGCGTGACGGCTGGAAAAAGAAATATTTTGAAACAAAGAAGGCCACAGCACCATTGGAGGAGAACCTGAGGAAGTTAAGACAAGAACTGGAGACATTTTACAACAAAATGCTGCTTCAGCTCCAGGCCCGAGAAAACAGAGCAAAGCCGAAACAGCAAGGGAGCTCTTCAATAAAGGTACAGTCTAATCACATTTCCCCCCTTTTCTTTCTGAATGTATTTTCTGAAGTAATAATATTAGAATATCAATGTTTCAGATAAAACTGAGGTCTTTGTACTAGACCTACAAATCTAAGAAACATGCGGTCAAACCAGATGCTTACTCTGGATGGCGCTACCTTGGCATCTACCTACCTTGGGAGTAATTTTTGCCTTAATTCTTCATAGCACAGATTCAATAAGGTGCTGGAAACACGTAACAGATTTAAGTCCACATCAACATGATAGCATCAACTGAATTTAATTGAATATTCAATATCTTTTTTTTGAAAAACAGGTGTTGGAACCTAATTAAAATGACCAATCCTCTATAAAACAGTTTTCCTAAACATAAAGTTAATGTAAAACACTGAATGAAAGTTTCTTTCTTACAGAATAAGCTCATCATTCAGATAATGACAGAGAGCCACGAGATTGACAACCTGAAGAGGAAGGTCGAAGATTCCAGGATGAAGCTGGTGACAGAAATAAAGGTAATTGATCTCTGTTAAAATATCTGAGCTGGTTGGTTAAGAGGCATATCCTAAATAAAATAATCTTTCACGGAGCACAGCAGAGCTCGCTTTCTTTTATTTCGCATGAATGGTTTTGTAGCTGAGGAAGCAGGCTGCCACCGAGCTGAGAGCCCTGAAGGCTGAGGTGGCTCAGAAGAAGAGTCAGTCATCTCATCCTGGCCTGATGGGAAACACTGCATGGGACAGAGAAAACGAGTCCAAAGCAACGCCAGTGTAACTCACAATAAACTGCACATCTATACAGTCACCTGTTTGTCTGGTTTCATTGTTTTAAGAATAGACTGTTGTTGACTTGTGTCCGTTTTTCTCAGCTGCTGTAAATGGTGATGCAGTAAGATGACAAAACACCACTCGTTACTGTATGTAATTTCAGTGATTGTCATATTTATTAGAAACAGGGTTTATTTGGTTTTTTTAAAAAGTGCATAAAGTTCAATATGGTGACATTTAAAAAGTGGTTGTCTTTTTAGAGAATCACAGTTATTTCGGTTAGCAAAGAGGAATGTGACTACAATCAAAGACAGCAGCAATAAAAGAAATAAATCAACTCTGAAAGTGCAAGTATGCCTCCCTGAGTCCAAAGGACCACCGCACACAATTTACTTAGCAACAAACTGAAGCGGGCTCTGGGATGGTGTACATTTCTGCAGCACTGTTACACGTATCCCGGCTAGCATCCCAACAGGGCGTTCCACATCATTGTGGTCTGCTGCCTGGCGACCGGTTCGTCGCTGTAGTCCAAGATGTTGGCATTCCACATGCCAATACCCCTCAAGCCTTTAGATTTCACTGAGTCTGCCTTTGGGCAAATGCTAAGTGGGTCATCATACCAAACTTGATGAATTTGTCCATTTGGGTCCTGAGAGAGTGAGAAAGAGAGAGAAAAATTAGCACCATCTTGTGGTCTGAAAAGAGTTGCCCCGTTGTTGTGTGGAAAGCAGCCCAGTGGTATTATAGTATAGGAGCATCCAGATAAACAACTCCAACCTGACATACAAGCGTTATGGAGAGGTGAAGCTCGTCACGCTGAAACTTGGCAAAAATACAAATAACACAGGCCTGAAGTGGCTCCTGTGGTTGGAAATGCTGACTTGTATAAATCCACTTATCCTTGGAGCTTCAGTGCACAGACCCTCGCCACAGCATCTAATCTAAGTAGTGTATTTATGAGCGAAGCAGAATGTAACCTGAAAATATGAAAGAAATTTAAGCACCTTGTAACTGAAGTAGGGAGCCTGCTGCTTGTCGTCCCACAGCCTGCCAGACATTGAGCTGTTGACCTGCTTCGTGATCCACTTGTAAGGTTTCTGTTTTCCGGCAGCATCACTGCAAGGGACTCCACGGAAAGGAACTTTGTCTATAGAGCACACTCCTTCCTGGTGTGAGAATATATGTGAGTGTGTGTCACAAATAACAAGCAGAAGTGGAATTTGCTCCTAAAACGTAGAGATTATTTAAAGTAATGTTGTATATCAAATTTTAAATGCTTGACATAACGCATGAAAGACTGTCGGTAGCACTCAGCTCATTCTTTAATGAGGACACAAATATATTTATGATTTATTGTCATTTTAGGAAAGACTGTTACCTGAGAAAAGTTGACGCATGGATAGTCATAGCCATACCACGGCACACCCATCACTATCTTCTTTGGATCAATCTTCAGATCCAAATACTGATCGTAAGCTTCAAACAAAGACGGCAGGTATTTCGTGTCATTGTCTTAAGCAGATTTACAACAACAAGAAGCCTTTCTTCTGTTCATTACTAAACTGGACCACTAACCATCTAGCGTCTGACGGAGAGGAGCATTTGCCATTGCAATGCAGTCTCCCGTGATCTGGCTCTGCTCGTCGTAGGACATCACAAACAGCAAGTCGCAGGATTCGGCAATAGTTATGTAATCATAGCAGCGCTTATCAACGCATTTTGGGGACCAAGCAACATCAAATGAGACCTGAGAAATCAGTAAAAGGTAAATATCAATGAGATGGTGCTTTAAAATCATTCAGACTGGGCAGATTGGAAAATGCTGACAGAACTTCATCAATTTACTTTGTTGTGTAAAGTTTAATAGCAGGCAGATTTGACTGGTCTCTTTGAAAGCCCAGTCAATTCACTTTACCTGAGAACCTGGGATCTCCCTGTGAAAGATCTCAGTGGTCTCTTTAACCAGAGAGGTCAAAGCGTGATACTCTGGTGAGCCCTCTTCCACAGCTTGCTCAATGTCTATGTTAATCCCATCCATAAACTGAGTCTTGGCCAAGTTGAGCTTGTCTGTTATCCATTCTGTTCTGTTGTCCTGGTCCACAATGTAAGAGAGGGGGACGTCACCTTTTTCCAACATCACAAGAAAAGAAATAAACTCAATGAAAAAAAGTATCGCGTATAGTGCAAACGTTTTGAGCCACCCCTGATTTCTTTATGTTTTGCTTCCAAGGAGACAGACTTTCTTATACTTATTTAAAGTGGTCTTGAGCAATAGTTTCCCAGGATTTATGAAGTTTTTATTTGCACACTGGCTGCTTTTTCACGTGTTTTCAGTCCAGTCTTTGTACCTGAGCAGGTTTTGTTTGTTCGCTGACCTACACGTCATTCAAAAGGCAAAAAAGGCACCTAACTCAAGGGATGAACCAGTGTTCTGTCTACACATAACACAAAACTTAGCAAAGAACTTGTTTTATATTTCATGTTTTAGGCATTTTGTTACTTATGAAACAGTAAAAAAATGCAGCAAAGACACAGACACAGAACCTGAGAGATGCATCTGGCCCTTCAATTGGTCCATCTACTGTTCACTGAAGCCTCATCAGAAATACTATCAGTGGAAGGGTGCCAAGAAGCCACTGTCAAGGAAGGGAAACATGGAGAAAAGGCTGAGATACGCCACATTACACAAGAACTGGACTGAAAATCAGTGGCAACAGGTCTGATGGAGTGATGAATCCAGTAAATCACTGCATCTATTTCCCATTTCCTTAGCAAAATATAAAGAAGTGATGAGTGGCTGAAAACTTTTGCACAGCACATTAACAACAAGGACATTCACACTCTTACTCACACACACACACACAAAAAGATTGTTGATTTGTGCAGACGTGTTTCTTCATAAATACATTTAGTTTTATTCAGTTGTTTTTTTTACACATGTGCAGCAGATGATGAATCATTGTGTTTTTCCCTTTGCACTGTGCCCTTAGTTATACCCCCCCCCCTCCAATTTTCTCTTTTTTCTTTCTTGATTCTCCCCCTGCCTGTCAGCTCTGGTATTGCCATGATACTTATACACTTATTTGAACAAACGAATAATTAAATAAAGCAAAAACACTGAGAGGAGCCTATAGAGAAATTGTAGAGCTCATCTTAGAAAAACAGTCATGGGATTCATACCAACAAATGGAAATAGAAAAAGTGGGGAAAATATCGTCCTATATTTAGGCACATGTAGGTAACTCCAACAACCTTTCACCAGCAGGGCTTAATGTAATGAAGAATGTGCTCTTACCTTTGAGGACTACCCGTGCACCTTTGGAGTGAGCGTAACACATGAGCTCAGCATCATACTTTCCAAATACTGCCACTGTCGTTACCATGCTCCAGTTGTAGGATTTCCATGTCTTTCCGCCCACGTCAAATATAAACACCTGAAAACAGCACACACAGACGTGCTCAGCTGTAAGGAGATCTTTATTTTCTCCCAAATCACCTCAAAAAGGCAAGAGGCTGCATGCAGCATTCGCTTTCCTACCACATCTACCGAATGCCCCAGATTATCAGGAAACAAAGCAGAGCTGAAGACACTGACATTATTAAAAGTGTACAGTCGCATATTGGCAGAGCTAATGATGGGGATTTATTGAAACCATGGTCAAACCAGAAGTGTTAAGTACTATATGTATAAAAGAACATGTTATTTCTACTGAACACCAGGCCAAAAAAACCAACCCCAGACTGATTGTCTGAGCACTGACTGATGTGTTCCAAGCTTGTAATTTTTGTAACCTCATAATGGTGTTCCTTCTTGGTCAGGGATACCCTGAAAAACTGATTTTAATCTCACGGGACTTCAGTTACATAAGGAAAGTGCACAAAATCTGCTAATGGAAGGAGAAGCCATACCATCCCCCTTCTTCCCCTGCACTGGGCCTGTTATTGATTTCTAATAAATCATTACTGAAACCATGTGCTAACACAAACCTGCATTTAGCTGAAAGGAGATAAATAATGCTTATAAAAAAGCACTTTACTTGTTCAAAGTGGAGTTAAATATATTTGGCTTTAACAGAAAACCCCCTGGTGTTGCAACAGGGCTTGTTGGGGAAATCCTTATTTCCCAGCTGGCAAGGAAAGGAACCACAGCCATGAAATTAAGCTAAATTAATAATGATATACGGTATAAGACACCTTACGGGAATGCGTGTGGTGACATGGGGTTGGGATTACAAAAGCGGGTCGATGTGTGTGTAGACTATTGATCCGGTGAGTGTAGGTCCCTGCATACGGACACACAAGGCTGCGGACTCTCCCGCAACTGACGGTGGTTTATGAGAGATATTTGTAAAATATAAAACAGCTGAATCACTGCATATTTTTTAAAGCAAGCTACGCAGCGGATGTTCTTTAGGACAGATGGGCCTCAAAATGGGGAACTTATTCAACTACAAACCACCACAAAACCCTGCCTGCAGAAAGCTGACAGCTCTGAACCACACCTCTGTCATAAGACTCACTTTAATTACTACGAACATCACTGTATAACAGTGTCAGCACCGAGGAGCGACTGCTTTGGTTCATTGCAGTAGGCTATTACTCGAAATTGTGGAAATCGGAGCAAATGCACTTCGTGATTTCGCCTGTTTTTCCCCTATTTATCTATTTATGTTGGAGTTTCTCGGCTCGAGCAGCCGACAAGCACCAACAGTTTTAACCATGAGCAGAGCTTACGTGATAAACGCATCTGAGGTTGTCTGCTTGTGCGCTATGAGCGTTTGTTCAAAGGTTTTCAGCAAGAAGTTGTTCTTCGAGCGTCAGCTAAGTTTACCTCAAAGTCTTTCTCCTCACGAATCTGTTGACACAGCTCCGGTCTCTCACACGGACACACGCTGGACTTACAGACAGCGAGGAGCGCGCACAAAATCACCAGAAAGCTGTTCATTTTGAAGGCGACAGAGAAAGTTTAGAGTAGAATGAACCAGTGCGACTGTGAGCTTCCGTACGGTGAGCGAGATGGGACAAACCTCTACTTTCAACTATCCGTACGGCTACCCGAAAAATAAAGTAACTCACGTTTTCCCAATTTCTGTAACATATATTCATTGTAA
>VOQJ01005704.1:2456-15311 GCA_015052665.1 Apistogramma diplotaenia
CGACAAGCACACACTGTGACAGACACACAGACAGAAAAAACACACGACACACACACACACACACACACACACACACACACACACACACACACACACACACACACACACACACACACACACTGTGGAGAAGAAGAAAAGGATTGCGTGAAGAAAGTAGTTTGTTCCAAACTCTCTTACATTGTGTCTCTCATAAATCACTGATTCTCAAGTGTGTGTGTGTGTGGGTGTGTGCGTGTGTGGTCTTGTTTAGATCTCTCTTCTTAGTAGGATGTTGGGCTGCAATGTTTTGTTTACATGTGATGATGGTGGTGGAGAGCACTGTCTAAACCTGCTATAGGTCTCCAGTTAGATTGAGATGTGGTAATTGTGAAGTCATTCAATGAGCCATCTATGGATGGGATCATTGTCACCCATCAGAACTGGATATTTCATCGTGCATTGAGCTACAGTACATCTTCACTTTAAAGGTGAGAAGTGGACCCAGACTCATAGTAGCAAAATACTCCTCTTAGCCACTGAATCCCGTCCTTATAGGGGTCAATGGTTCAGATTCATTCTTGAATTTAATTTTTGTATCTTAAGTTTCTCATATCCACTTATTGTGTTTAGCTCAGAGTGAAACGTATCTCTCCTTGATCTGCATATCACCTCAAATACGTATCATTTCTAGGAAAAACTGTGATAAAATATATTCAGTGTGCAAATATGCTAGTTGATGTTGTTTCAGTGAATATGCTGGCTTTTTAAAATACAAGTCAATTTTAAGTCATTTTAAACAACAAATGTCACATCCAGTATATCAAATGGCTACAATTTTAAGTAACAACCTCAGAAGTTGCTAATGTGTTGAATCGTCTCAGGAGGCATGATTATACTGACAGCTGCATTCTCACCTGTATTTACAGCTGTGAAAATATCACCTTGTATATATTTTAATGTAAGTGTGATCATGAGCTGTGCGTGTTTCCTTTAAGTTGTCCTTTAAGCCAAATCCATTAGTACAGGCAGGTTAATTATCACAGTAGCACTCACACTCTTGGCAGGAGATGTGTGAAGCTAAACTGAATGGCACACTTTGTGGGTGTGCGTGTGTGAGACAAAGGTGGACGCCAAGTTTGTGTGTATGACTCGGTATTCATCCAGGAAAATGCAGCTCCCCACGGAGAAGGTGATCTCCAGCAGGGGAATAATACAGAACACATAAGGAGTTGTGCATATTTGGAATAGTGTGGAAAACAGTATGAAGACAAAATCATGTCAGGATTTTACTTCTGAACACACACATTTAACTGTAAATGCCAGCTTATAATTCATGCCAAGTTATATTACCTCTTCCCGCCATCATTGTAGCACCTCTGTGATTGCCACCCCCACCAACATCCTACCAGCACAAATTTACACACCACAGAATAACCCAGCAGGTGACATCCAGGCCTAACCCCCACCCCCACTCTGTCACCCTGCCACCCCGTATAATAGTAAAAGAACACAAAGCCAGTGATGTCGTTTTGTAGGTCGTAGACGCTCGTAGGCCATTTGTCATGGTAATTCAGCCTGTGAATCATTCTGAGCTTCTCCGAGGGGATCGCAAGCGTGCTCACTTAAAGCCACGTATAATTTGAGCCACATAAATCTTCCGCTTGCTCCTGGTAATCATGGTGAATCACATAGATGTATGACTATAAATACCAGTCAAGTCATTTTGCAGAACTGCCCCATGAAGGCTGACATTGCCTGCACACACCACTATGAAGGAATACAGTCATAAAAGAAAAGAGGTTGTTTACAAAAGTATCTTTGTAAACTGAGAACTTCATTTCAGAGCTTAAATCGAACGCACACATGAATTATTAGCCAAATATTTGGGAATCTGATGTAGCTGCAGTTTACTGAATGCTGCTCTGTGTAAGGCATCAGCGATTGTTGTTGTTGTTGTGAGAAGCATTTAATTACCTTTGGTTTCATATACTGTAAATCAGAAAAAGCATTTATAATCACAAGGATTATTTGGCAGCATAATTACCAGACGCTGCTTTCCAAACCATCTCTGTGGTCTAAGAACGGAATGAGCCCTTTTCTTTATAATGCTTTTTAACTGGGTGCTACTTGTGTGTGTGTATGCGTGTGTGTGTGTGTGTGTGTGCTCCTTATTGCAGTGAATGCAACAGCAACAGAGACTCCGTCCTGTCCTACACCAGTGTACGAAGTAACAGCTCTTACCTGGGGAGTGATGAGATGGGATCAGGTAATATCTGGCTTCAGCTTCTGAGAAAATGTACTTTGCATGTACCTCTGTAAATAAATATTTCATGCAGCAGTGTCTGATTGACCCATTTTGTCTTTTGGCTCTTAATGCTGAATTTTACATGAAACTTCAAATCTAATGTTTGGAATGAAAAGTCATCTCACAGAGCAAAAAAATTACTCTCCATTGCTCTCCAAAGATAAAGTCAATTACATGTTAATAACATAAGCTGGGCTTATGTGTAAGAATAAACCAGTGGCAGCCACCTCGTGATTGCTCTTTACTTTTTGATTCCTCGCGTTCTTCCAAGACAGAAAAATACTGGATGTTTCCTGGAGGTGACTGTGGCCGGATATGATAGAAACAGCGTTACTTTTAAAGCCACATTAACGAGCAGTGAGCCAAGTTTGTGTCCACTGCTATTTATTGCTTTGTTTTTAATCAGCTTTAAGTCATAAACAGCTCGCGCTGCGATGTTGCACTGTAATAATTTATTAGCCTTCATCCTTTTCTAATTTGATGCTGGGATCAGAGTTTACAGTGACAGATGGAGAGAACTGTGTTTTAATAAGTGCAGATGGTGGAAGAAAAATGAACTCTGGTGTGGAAAAGTGTGATTTTGTGTTTTCTGTCTTCTAGGCGATGAGCTGCCGTGTGACATGAGGATTCCCTCTGACAAACAGGACAAGCTCCACGGCTGCCTCGAGCACCTTTTCAACCAGGTTAGTTCTGCTGTTTGGAGTTTGGAGTAAAATCCACATTTACTTTAAGTGTCTTGTTTTAATTCCCCAAACTGCACCCGCCTAAGCCCAGTCCTAGCTTTTAACAGAGATGAGCTGAAAGATGGAGAAACAAGAAACACACATGTCAGCATTAACCATTTGGAACAGATCACTGTGATAGTAATCAGTCAGCATCTGGGCAGAGTTACCTCATGCAGCTTGCTGTCTCAAGTCAAAGACATTGTTTCATCTCCCCCCTTTGATTCCCTGTTGGTGGAGGTGGGGGTTCACCTACGTTGGCTGCCGTAGTTCTTTGCACATGTAAACAGCAGCTCTGGGGGAGGGGGGGCAACACAAGCCTTGTTGATTTTGGAAAAACTTTGCCAGAAGTTACTGCAGAGCCCTGCGTGTGAGCATGTGTGCATGCTTTAGCAATGCCGAATTAAAACGGTAGCTAGAAAAGGATGAAAGGTGTGTAGAGCGTGAGGCAGTGAACTCGAGAAAGAAACCCGGTGTGATTAAGTGAGTGTACGTGTGTGCGCGTGCTTTTATTCCTGCACACAGGTTGATTCCATCAACAGCCTGCTCAAAGGACCCATCATGACCAAGGCCTGCGAGGAGACCAAGCACTTTTACTCTGACCACAACCAGCCAGGTACAGATTTGTTTCTGCGTGTGTGTGCTGTTGATCAGGGTGTCCGTGTGCTTCTGTTAATAAAATTCTCACGTTTACTGTGAACAGAGTTTCGTCAGACTGAAGACTGGACCTGTCGCTGTCGGTCCATCATCCACAAGCACATCCAGGAAGACCCCTGGAACCTCCCCAGCTCCATCACAAGCCTTGTGGAGAACCTGCAGAGATTTGTGGACGGTAAGTAGAATAAACACGTGCGCGTGCATACTCCTGCCACGTATCCACTTACAATCACTCACACCAACTCGTTTTTCTTCTTCCTTTATAGATGGAAAGAACCAGCTTCTCCTGGTTCTGCTCAAGTGCACAGGTAGAGTAGCACGCCAGGGGTAGAAGAGAAACCAGTTTATATTCAGAGCAGTGCAGCAGCAGATAATCAGACTAGATTGAACCCAGGTCTAATTTTCCATAAAATTACCCGTGCCCCCGCTCAGCAGAACTCAGGCTGCAGAAAAAGTCTCATAACAGGAGCATTTTAAATGATCCCAAATGAGCTCTTTGCACATGAGATCATCAATCATATGAACTTACAGCCGGATTTACAGCAGGAATTCTTTAAATCCTTAAAAATTCCTTTTAAGGATTACATGCAGTACTCATACCAAGTTTTGACACATTCAGCCTTTCATATGAAGGAGTGAATGTGTCCAAACATTTGAGTGGTACATAACTTTACCTCCACTGCACACTTTCTACTTACAGCTACAAATATATATAGCATATAGTGTTTGATGTATATGAGTGGACATGTATATGTCTATAGGGCATTGATATTTTACTGATCTTACTCCATTCTGTTTAATTTCATCCTTTTCCTCTGTACTGAGCTGCTGTAACATGCAAATTTCCCCGTTGTGGGATCATTAAAGTTTATCTTCTCTTATCTTATCTTAATGTGTAGGTTTAGAAAGCTATGAATACATTTTGTAATCTGACTTCTTTTTTTATCGCACCAATGTAAATTTACCTCATTTAATCTAATCGTGCAAATCATCTAATCAAAACTTTAGCATAATTATTCTGAGAAAGATCATATTCATGTTTAGACCAGTTCGCTCTCTTCTCCCTCTCCGTGTGTGTGTGTGTGTGTGTGTGTGTGTGTGCTGGAATGAAGGCTGGTGTCAAAGCACATGATGCTCTAGTCCTTTTGAACTCTCCAGTGGCATCTGGTACTGTTTAATGGCAGATATCGTTTCATGGGATTCAAGCTAATGGAATAAACTAAACGGCATTGGAGCAAGTTCACAACATGTAATGAGGGAGGTTGCAGTGAGGCTGGGATACCTTACACATTCCCTCCCTATTGAACTGCCTACAGATGCTACAGATGTTGTCTTCTGCACCTCTTTGTTTTCACTGCTGCCCTTGACCTATCACTGATCTTATCCTGACATTCCTGCCTCGCTGCTCTTTCTCTCCCACCAACACCAGACACATCTTTGCAGCTTCGAAGGGATGTGATCTTCTGCCAGGCAGCAACGGGCGCCCTGTGCACGCTGGCCGAACAGGTGCTGACAGCGTTGCATTCCCGGTTCAACAATGCCGGCGAGTACCAGGAAGACAGCAAGGAAACCAGCCGCAAGTGGCTGGAGCAGATATCTGCTATCGGCGTTTTGCTGCACTTCCAGTCCACACTAGCGCCACACCTGGTGAGGACAAGTTTTGTCTTTTTATTTGGAGACACTTTTCTAATAACCATAGTGTAGCGGTTTACACAACTGCCTAATCTAATAAGCAAACGGCCCTCAGTTCAAGCCTGGGAGCAGGGGCGAGTCCCTCGGGGTTGGAAGGGCATCCTTTATGAAAATCTGCCAAATAAAATACACAGAGCTTCCCCCTGTGACCACCCCTTTGAATAAGGGAGCAGCTGATAAGTAGCCTTATTTGGTTATTTAAAAAAGCAGCAGGTTTGATAGTTTGATGCAAATTTTAAATAATAACTTTCACAATGTAGGTTTAAATGGGGCCTAAACTATTGCGCATATGCTGCTCTGGAGTCTGTGTGGCTTTCTAGCCATGCAGCTGTCTCCACAACCACCCAGACCCTTAATCCTGGTGTGACTTCTGAGCTTTCTTTCTCTTCTTGGGCAGAAAGAGGAGCGGACCATGCTGGAGGACACCAAGGCAGCCCTGTCAGATTTGGACAAAGTCACTGTGTTCTTTAGGCAACTGGAGGATGAGTGTCTAGTCGCAAGTAAGAGACTCCCATCAACAAAGACTGGCTTGGCCCGTTCAAACCACACTGGTGTTAATGAGCAGCTGTATGGTTTCACCAGTCCTGAATGAAGTTCTATTGTGCGGCTGCATGGTCGCTGCTGAGGGTGAAATTTCCATTATGCCATTGCAGATTTCATTTTCTTTTCCATGAAGAGCTACTGAATAGGGAGCTAAAACAATTCAAAGATGGGCCCATAAATCATTTTAAACAAGGGCAGAGCATTTCACACATCAAGCGCTCTTCTTTTTATCTTTCGTGCTGCTGAGAAACACATGACACGTGTCACAGAAGCAGCTCCAGAAAAGAATATTTAAATACTTATGAACACAAAATGAGTGCTGTAGTTTCAGCTGAGGATGTAACCTGGGTGTTCAGAGTGGGCTTTGTGGATGTCTTTACATAACTGTGCCTAAAAAGTGTAAGACCTGAGTGCATTTGTGCCTTTAATATGCTCAGTGCCTGCATTCATTGAAGGTACTCCAGGTTACCGCAACCCTTAAAGTCAAAGATACAAAGGATGACTGCACCCTCAATCGGTCCTCTTTTCAACAGCCTCAATGTGGCCATCAGAGATTGCTGCTCAAAGGAAAAGCACAACATGCATTTCCCATTTCAAAAGGCAAATTTGTGGATGAAGCAGGAATTTGCTATTCTGTGTTCATGCTTAGCTGCAGAAAATATTTTGTGCATGCTCCAACATATTGCTATTGGTCATTTGTATTGTATTCATTAAGCATGACAGGCATGTGGAGCTAGATACACTGTACAGGCTCAGTCTGGTACAGCTTGCTTTTTTTAAAAAAAAGAAGTTTTTAACCAGTCTTCTTTGCTAACATCAGCTCAGACTGCTGCAGTGCAGGTAGATGGTTTTTGGCGTCAGAGTCCATTGGACACTATTGATTTGCTAGCAGCATCTTCAGAGGGTTGAGAAATACATGTAAAGTACAGACATATACGTACCACAGACTCTGAGGCCCCTGAGCTCAGCCTAAAGCATCACAGCCAATTCTACAAGGTTATTGCTTGGTGGGTTCTCGAGAAAAGAGGATTGACCTCAGAGGTCACGCAGCAAAGGTCATTTTTTTTCCATTTTCTGACAAGTGCTCATGTATCACTGCTGGAAAAGGTTGGTGAATTTAGCACAAGTCAGCTTTAGATTTAAAAATGATTACTTGTCCTATTGCTCTAATCCTTTTGCTCGATAATTCTTCATATTATTATCACGATTTCTTTTAAAATACAATTGTTTAAAAATGTACCAGACATCGATGTAACTATAAATGTAAATGATCAAATCAGATATCGACCCCTCTCCTTTTGTCCTGCACAAAGGCGACCCATGGCATTTCACAGAATATTAGACATTTATTGTGCTACTTTCAGTGTGTATTAAGACACTGATAATTCCACTTTAAATGCATTGGAAAACCTGAAGTGTAACGCTACGGTTACACCAGGTAAAACCATGGCTGGAGACTGCAGCATGGCCAAAATTATTGCAACCATGTGCATTGAACTTGTGATCTTGTTGCCTTTGAAATGGGTGCTTCAGAGCCAGGGGCAGGGTTTGCAACCGCTCATAGTCAGATGACATCCTCAAAGTGACTTTGGTGTAGCAGGATGGTGTCAGTGTGGGGTCGAATGGGGTCAAGTTGGCAATTGCATGAAATCTGTTTGTAATAGTGTGGCGATAAACTGTGATAAATCGATGAAAACTGCAAATCTGTTGAAATTTACGCCGGACAGAAATTCACATGAAGTGCTGACATTCAGAGTCCAGCCAGAACCCTGTGGATTTGAAACAGAAACTCCAAACTCTCCACAAATATTGACATATTTCTTGCAGGATGGTGATCTGACTGCAAAATGACAGCTAACGTACATTTATATACGTAGGAATATAATTAGAATGCGAGCAGTTGTCAGCTAGTTAAGTCAAGATGAGCGGTGCTTTTGACAATCTGTCTGTGCTCATAAATTAGGGAGCAGTTATTTGCAAACCTTCAGCAATCTGTGTGAAAGGGATTGCTGTCAGTCTGAGTCAGACTGTGATTGTCTTGAGGCAAGGAAATCGCACATGACCTGTGCAGCTGAAAGTGGTCGCCCAGAGACTGAGAGTGTTACACACTCAGCTTCTGGGTTACTGGTTGGCTACCACAACTGCTTGCAATTGGTTGCTGAATGCAGAAATAATTCAGTGCAATCATCGGGCAACCACCAATTTTTACTCTAGTGTGACTGAGCCATAACAGAGCATCTGACTTCCACATGCACTGGATTGTGTAGACTTTTATATTCACACTGAAAGTGACGGAGGAAAAACTGTTAGCTTGCACATTTTCATTTGTAGAGTGACGCTCTACGCTCTACTCTTTTAAACGTCTCCATTATCTGCGTATGCTTGTTGCAGACACACCAGTGTGTTACCAGGTGGAGGGCAGCAGACATGCCCTGAGGATCACCCTTTTCCTGGACAGCTGTCACTTCAGCGAGCTGCCCAGTCGGCTGCAAAATGGAGGCAGCCTGAAGCTCCACACCGTCCTCTTCAGCAGGGGTAAGACTGGGGAGAGTGGGGCAAGAGAAGTGGAGAAACTCAAAGAGAATAAATCCAGGGTGTAGTTGAGCTGGTAAAGCATGACGCAGTGGTGGAAAGAAGAGCCACGCGGTATCCACACAAAACCTTTTACTGTGAAATAAGCCACACAAATTCACTTATATGCATTACACGTATAGCCTTGGATCATTAAAAACACTCAATGCACCATCCAGCCTTTCAGCCTCTTACACACATACATTTCCTCGTAACTTTATTTGATTTTATTAAGTTAAACCAAAGCCTTGTATTGACCCTTTAAAACACTCTACTTTACGAACATGCTCACTTTAGCTCTCCCTGAGTCTTAGTCAGTCCAGTATGAACGTAGAGCGTTATACATCATGCCAGTCTGACATGCTACTCAGGACATTAGTCTCATGAGAGATCCCATATTGTTTACCACGCATTTTCAGATGCAACACAGCTCCAAGTGATTGAGTAGTGCAGATTTGCAGATAAACATCCCCACCTACTGGAAAAGAGTCCTGACTGCAGGCTGTGGGGAAGCACAGGCCCCCTTGTGACATTGCAGATGCTGAAGTTTGTGTGTCCATATATGTGGGGAAAAGAAAGACGTCCTCATTAAAAATCTTCATAAAGTAAAATTTTCTACTCTTTATCTTCTCGTGGTGTTATTAAGCTTTAAGGTCAGGGAGCTCACGGGCAGTTAGATGTGGTTTAGTAAATGGAGAGATCAGATCTAACATCACATCTGTGTTATGGCTAAATGATCAGTTTTGAGTTCAGACTGAACACTCAGTATCTTGGTTGATATTCAGTGTTCAGTCTGGTCTCTCCACTATCAATAAAGTCGCTGTGGCAAAAGAAAGAAGGAATCCACTGACCAGCTAAGCAAAACTAAACGAGTGAAAGAAGAAAACTAAAGGTGATGACAGGATGCGTCACAACATCTGAGCTGCACATAAATGTTCTTTCAGTTATTGAAAACAATGCTGATATTTAAAATAAGTAGTTTGCCTTGTTGCCTTTGAGCCTGAAAATGAGGGACTGTGTGTAGAAATTTCTGTAATTCTAAAACCGTTTATCCGTTTACGTCCAAACCGCTTGAATTGAAGCTGAAAGTCTGCACTTCAGTCTCATCCGTTTGATTTGAAATCCAGTGGTGGAGCACAGAGGCAACAATAAAACTGAGTCATTTTGTAAATAATCATGGATCAAACTATATATGCTTTCTAACTTTGTTATTTTTTCCCTGCAGCTTTGGAGCGTCCAGAGGGCGTGTCCCAGCAGGACTGCGTTGCCATGGAAGAGTTCCAGCAGCGCACCAATGCTGTCTCACTGGAGAAAGCCAAGGCCTACTACCGCAGACTCAGGTAAGCATTTCACACTAGCTGGCACTCAGGATGTGCTTCACCTTAAAGGGAGACTTCAGCCTTTGGTGTTGCATAACAGGTAGAAACTGCACTCTGTATATTACATTAAGTGAAAGTAAAGCTTATTAGATTTAGAGTCCAGAATTTTTCAAGGTTAAAACTTTATTATGTGTCCAGAAAAGTCCTTGAAAAATTCCCACATCAGCAAACAGGATTTTATTGGCTTTTGCTACTTAGTAAGAAAAAATGTGTTTACTCAAACTGTAATTTTAGTGTGATTTCATCTGTGCTATATGAATCTTTTTAAACTGTGCGAGGTTCCTGATATGTGCACACTAATTCCCAGAAAGCGATTCAACAAAGCAGCATCAATAAATGATCAAATATTTAGTGTAGTTGCAAATTCTGTAGATGCTAGATGACTCAGCTCTCCAACAAAGTGAGTCATAGGATGCAAATCAGTAATTTTTCAAACTCGACGAAGCGTTTCAAAACTGAAAAATAAATTATTTTCTATCTGAAAGGGCTTTCTACTTGGAGAAGTCGAATCTCCCTACAGACTCCAACACCACAGCAATGAAGATAGACCAGGTAAATATATACTTATCCATGCCTTCCATTTGCTGCTCTTACAATTAATGAGTACATTATAACCTGTGTGGTCTTTTCATGTGTAATGTCTGTCTTGTTATTGTAACATAAGTCAATTTTTTTATATAATGTTGTGACTGAATATAAATGCAAGCACAGATACTGGGCCTTGAAGTTAGAGACCTTCAACCAAGCATTTCCAAAGTAAGATGAACTGGTGTGTCCTTCCCTCCACTGGAAACCCCTCTAGAGCTCATCAAGACCCTCCCCGTTAACTCCAACTAACCCCAGCAGTTCTGAATTGTGTCCATTTGGACTTCAGTTCTAGTGTGCCACACTGACTGTAGCTGAAATAGATCGCAGTCATTAAAACTGAATAGATCCTAGTTTAGAAAGTTTTATCGTCGGGCTTTCGTTGCCTTTGAAGAGAAAGACTGCAGATTTAGATTTTCTTGTGTTGTATTTGATGGTGGTTTTCTCCACGTTTCTGTTCTTCATCTTACAAGTCAGTTACTCTACTTTGCCTATTCCTGAGTATTCAAAATTTTCACATAAAAATGCTTTTAACTTCCGTCTCTCCAAATGAAAATCACACTATTATTTTGTTCTGCTTGTGTCATTATGATGTTTGAATCCAATTTTAAAATGCAGTAGTAGTCTAAACGGCTTGTTCAGATGATCTCTTCTGTGATATGGTGTTGAATCAGCTTGTTAGAAATCCATTTACCTTCCCTGACCTTTACTTCCCTCTGCCTCGCCATAGCTGCTGAGACCCCTCAACACACTGGATGACCTTTGTCGGCTAATGCAGTCGTACATCAACATGCGCCCGAGTGCCCAAGGCCACCCGTCAGGTGTCAGCGTGCTGTGTGTGTCCTCTGAGCTGTGCAACCGCCTGGGAGCCTGCCACATCACCATGTGTGGCACAGGCATGCAGAGGTCAGTCCGGCACCACGCCACAATTATTATGCTGCTTTTGTTGCATCACTGGACCGTCACGTGGAATAAAAATTAACGTAGTGCAGAGTCGATGACACGCCCCGCTGATTCTCACAAGCTCAGCCTAACCTCACCATCTGAAGTCATTCAGCTTCAGACGTGTCCCACAGCTGCATATTTGTGTTTGTTACTGAGGAGAACCCGCTGCTAACCAACGGCCTTCATGTTCTTTGCAGATGTACCCTGACTGTGACACTGGAGCAGGCAATCATCCTGGCCAGGAACCATGGCCTCATCCCACGCTGCATCATGCAGACGATGGACATAATGCGCAAACAGGTAAACTTGTGGTGTGATGACATCACACTGAGGTTTATGGAGCAGAAGCCTGATAGGTTATTAGAAAACTTCTTTAATAAGACCTCGGGACTATAATTATGAGTTAGCTATTTTATTATTATAAATTTATACAAATCTCCCAATTATAAATACTCAGTAGATTATTTTATTTGAAATCCCATCTTTTTAGGAGTAATTTTAATGAAGTTTTACAGAATTGAGTTGATACATGCAGATACTGGGTCAGAAATCCCATGATGCAGTTCCCTTTGCCAGCCATTTAAAACTGAGTTATAGAACTGTAATACCTCGTCTTATAAAGAAAACTTAAAGTCATTTGTAAGTTTATATTATTTGTCAGCAGTTATAACTTTTGTTTTTAATATTTTATTATCACTAAGTTTGTGCATTGTGGTTATTCCTTTCTTTCTGCACCTCCACCAGAAAATATTATCACTTAGGATAGAATAGAATAGAATAGAATAGAATAGCTTTATTGTCATTATACAAGTACAATGAGATTACAGAGCACTATTCTGAGCGCGCCACCACTAGTTTCTCGAAAATAATAACACACCAGGAGAGGTGGTGATATGAGGGGAACAAAACAAAACATCCCATGCTATGTTTGGGATGTTTTGGAGAGTTTTGCATGCTTAATCAGTTAAGGCCAGTTCGTTATAGTGGAGCTTATAGTATATTTCTTCTTTTACCAGGGGGCAAGAGTTGAGCTGTCTGCAAAAAATCTCAAGGTACTGGACCAGATGCCTCCGTCAGCTCCAAGGTACTGAATGAAACTCTTTCCACGCACTTCATGCCTTGCCTTCAGATAAACTGCACCATTTATATGTAATCTGGGTGGATAACCCTCGTTTGAAAGTTTTGCTTTTTTTTTTACAGGCTCTTCAAGCTCTGTTTGCCACCCTCAGATGGAGACCTCTAAGAATACCGTCACTTCAGAGAAGTCATTACGGAGAGGGTGAATGAGGAACTGGAAGATATTAGAAATGATGGAAGTAAAGAGACATGGCCAGTGGAAAAAAATCTGCCTCTCCCCGTTGCCCCAGTTACAGAGGGATCATTCCAGTGTGGATACCACCAGAGGGGGGGGAGGGGGGGGGTAGGGGGGGAAAAAGCAGTGGTTATGTTAACAGTTGAGCTTCTATTATTAACTGGA
>VOQJ01005704.1:15331-32281 GCA_015052665.1 Apistogramma diplotaenia
GGGGGAGACCCCGGGGGTGGGGGGGGGGGGGGGGGGGGAGGGGGGGAAAAAGCAGTGGTTATGTTAACAGTTGAGCTTCTATTATTAACTGGATTAACCAAACTACCTGTAGCTAACTGTCACCCTAAATGCAGATGTCATTCATTTTGCCTTGGACTGCAAATTCCAGAGAGCTGTGTTTCTCTGTTTGGACTGGTGTCCCCCAGGGCTCAGTGTGTGGACCCCGTGTGAAGTAGAATACTTGAATGCCCTGTTATTCGTGTGTGACGCTGGCTTATTAAATGCAGAACGATTAGACAGAGAGATGGAAGTAGGGACTGAGGGGCAGATGAAGATTTGGGGTGGGGGGGGGGGGGGGGGGGGGGGTGTTTGTTGAGGGGGGGGCGGGGGGGGGGGGGGGGGAGTGGGGCTGTATTTTTCTTCAGCCTGCTGCATGTGATTACTGTGCAATTACTGTAGGTTTAGTGTGAGTACTGTATTACTGCACTATATGAAGGATAGTTATTTATTGTGTCCAGAAGGAGCGTTTTATCGCCTACTTATGCTATATCGGGTATTAAAGAATCTAAAAGCATTCCAGCCTACGTATTGAACAGTATTTAAAGGACCAATGGCATGCCGTTGTTTAGATGTAACTGCTTTTGTGTATTTCATTTTATTTATGTTACATTAATCTTCAGGGAGCACAAGGGACGGACGTACTGAAGCTAACTAATCAGAATCAGGACAAAGGAAGCTTAAACAAACTATACAAGGCTGTTTCTCAACGAGCAGCCAAGTTATCAGGTTACTGTTAAATTATTAATATATTAATTCAAGTGTCCTAGATGAAGAACTGCCTTCTCTTAACTAAGACACATTTAGACTTTTTAAAATTTGGCTTTTGTGTTGTCTTGTATTAACTGCAGGTATTAAAAGAAGCACAAAAATTGGTCTATTCAGTGTTAGGAGAATGTACTGTGTGCAGTTTGCTGACGATTTGAACAAAGGGACTGTCTGATGACTGAAAAACAGTAACATGGGTTTACTGACTTTATTTGTACATACAAGCTGTAACAGCGTCACAGGGAGAGAAAGACTGTAGAAAACTGAAGCGTAGAATTGCTATAAATTAAATTGGATTATTTTTTACGGAAATAATATAGTATATAAAACCTTTTTTATCTGTGACTGTGCATTTAAAGAGAAGCTGGTTCTCTTTTCTAAGTGTAACCTCACTGACAACTTGTTTCTGACTGTTTAAAAAACATGTTTGACATTTCGAGAATCTCTCTTGACACAGTGCAGACATTATGGCAGATTGTGAAATCTTTATGTGGTTCATATTGGAATAGTCGGTACACATCCCCTTGGCAGTAGCATTACCAACACAAATTTACATCCATCAGTTGGCATTTGCTAATTTAACAAACTTTTTATTTTTGCAAAAATCGTCATATTTGCGATGTTTGGCTCAATTTTTGGTGTTTTCTGAAAAAACCTGAAGAAAAGGATTTATGCCATTATTTTAGGAGGGTGACAATATAAAACCCACGGTTTTTGCAGCGTCGCAATTTCCTTCATCAAAGTTGCTCCTAACTTGAGTGGTGTAAATATTATAAACTCCCAGTGCAGCTTTAGTTATTGTAACTTGTTCTTCAGCATGTTACCGGTTCAGATTAGCGAATGATTGCAGCATGTTGGTGTACCAGGACAAACACGTCGCTGATTACACGTGTATTTACATTATTCTAATGTTTTGTTGTTGTATATACTTTATTTGCAATTTTCTGTTGCTTGAAAATAACTGTACAAAGGATTTCTGTTTCTTTCTAAAATTATCATTGTAAATTGAATCTTAACAAGCTAGTAAATAAAATGTTCTCAGTTTGACAAGTTTTCCAGTGAATCAGTGTTGTTGGATTGATCCAGTAAAGGCTGGATGTCCTTCAGGACATTCCCCCCCCCCCATGTTTTGTACCCTTTCTGCTTCACAGTGCACCCCATCTGTGTATGCACTCCGTGTTCCTGCAGGTTTCCATGAGTCAAAAAGAAAAAAGAGGAGGATGATTGTATCTTTTTTTCCTTCACACCATGTCAGCAGACTGTGACTAAGCAATGCTGGAAGTGACTTTATTTGGACGGTTTCCTTTTTCATCTCATTTACTCACATTTTTGCTTGGCATCATAGTGCATGTGGTCCAGACACAGGGGAGGCTGCTTTGGTGTAAATGATTATTAATCTGCCAGTCATCCAAGCCCTATTTTTTAGTTGAAAATAATACATAAACAACATAAGATGCATTGAAGCTGAAAATGTTTAATTTTTGTCAAAGAAGTGAAAATAGTTCTGATGTGTTGACAAAAGACTGGCAAAGCTGTTTAATGCTAAAAAGAAAAAGCAGTTTGAACATCTCACAGATAATTAGGTTAACTGGCAACAGCTCAATAACATAAATGTGTACAACTGAGTGTCCCAGAGAGGCAGAGTGTTTCAGAAGTAATAATGGGGAGCGATTCTGTGCATCATAAAGAGCACAGGAACCACTCAGCACAGGCTGGCGATAAGGAGGCGCATTACTGCACATGTCACGTGTAAAGGCCCTTCTAAAGCAGAAGGTTTCAAAAACCTTCTGCTGCCATCCAGAAAACATCTTTTCCAGCTTAAAGAGCTCAGTGAAAGAAGATGCTGTAAACTTTATAGAACATAGTACTCACATTCAATATATATATATATTGTACTATTTTTAACTAAATAGAGGCTTTAAATGCTTTTTTTTTTAATTGTTACATTTAATTGTTAATTGTTTCTTTCGATTTGACTCGTTTGCAGGTGTAGCTGTACAGTATAATGGGGAAAAGGAAAATCCTGCCAGAACTGCTATGAATCATTTAGTGCGCATCCTTCTCTTTCAGGTGGATGCAAATTGATCTACACTCGAGTTTGCGCAGTTATACAGTAACATTGCAAAGCAGGCTGGGATGTCCCATTTCTCTGTCTTTTGTCTTCCCGTTGTTGACACTTTCTCACGTTGGCATGGACCGTTTGTTTACTCCAGTCGAGGAAACGCAAATCTTAAGTCATATCTTGACATAGTTTTCAGTGTCCATTAAAAAGCTAAACATATGCATATTACATGAGAGTGCATCATCCAATTAAATCCTTAATTGCGGTTTCCCTCTCGTGTTAAGTGGCACGTTATCTTGGGTTGTATTCTTAAATCTAAGATGTTTTCTCTCCCCTATATCGTAGTAACGAAGCTGTCCACCCTCCACGTCAGAACACTAGAAGAACGCTCTGTGTTGAGTTTGATTAATCCATCTTTTCCGGACATTAAATTGCTGCAGAGAGCCTTTAAATCGCTGATGACCAACGTGATAAGACTGTGGAATGAAATCCATGTGCATTTCCCTTCTTGCTATATGTCAGATGGCCGGAAGGGGCTAAGGTAAAAAGCATACACTGTGCAGTTTCGCATGGTTATTGCAATTGGTTTTCTAGAGGGACCGATACCGACTGCATTCACCACCAGCACACACCCCTCAGCGCGGGTGATGCATCCCCGCGGCAAGGGCACGGACAACTCCTCCTTAGAGTCGTCTCGACTTTAGAATGGTGCAGAAACCTCTCAACGGCGGGGTTTACCCAACTCAAGCCGGAGAGAAGCAGCACAAAGTCGGATTTGTGGGTTTGGACCCGGGGGCTCCCGAATCCAACAGGGATGGGGCGCTGCTCATTGCGGGTTCGGATAGCACCAAGCGGAACAGCATCCTCTCCAGACGGAGGTCCAGCATCTCCGTGGGAAGACCAAGACCGAAGAAGAAAAACGCCAGCTATCGGAAACTACAAAATTTCCTTTATAATGCGCTGGAAAGACCGCGGGGATGGGCGTTCATCTACCACGCTTATGTGTAAGTGCAGTTTGGGCTTCAACCAAGCATGTTCTCCAACCGTGCCCCTTTCAGCGGGGAACACACCACAGTTACTATGTCATGAATTAGGGAAGATGCTATGGAGTTTAGCAGGTTGGCTGTCTCATTGTGTTCCTAATAATCATGACTATAGGATGTAATGAGGGGTTAAATGCTGTCCTGCTGCCACACTGCTAGAGCCTTATTACATGAGCGGAATCACTTTACCTGCATAACTCCTGCTGTAACTCTTATTATTGGCAACTCATGCTTACGTCACAGTGTCATTTCGACAGATTTTAATATCTAAGTGATGCTTGGAGTCAGCATGTGTGCCCACATTTACACACCATTGTTTTTCACTGAATGGAGTTGCCGTACGTTGCGGCAGCTTTCAGCACTGTGGTCTGTGGACAGCTCCGGGCCCAGTATTTCCTAATTAACGCTGAGGCTGAACGTAAACCGCTGTCCAAAGAGTTAATGTCAGAAGCCAGAGATACCATCATCGAAGTGGTCTCATGATTTGTAATGTGTGATGAGTGGTCAGCGCAGAGGCAAGAAAGCGCAAAGCATGATAATGTTTTTGGGTAAAGGATCGCATGATTCTTTCATGGTGGTGCTGCAGCAATTTTTATCTGCCAGCCTGGAGGATGAAACATTGAAGAATAGTCAATGATGCAGGCTTTGTGTTTAAGACAGCCGACATTAGTCAAATGTTTTTACAAGCTGCTCCCCGTTGCTAGTAAGATGAAGTAAAAAGTGTGTGGAGCCACTCCTCTGTATGTGCAACATACTAATAAGATTTACAGTATGTTTCCTTCACAAATACATTCTTCAAATGAAAAGCTGTATTGACTTAAGTGTCCAGTCATGCTCGAAATCTTCAAATTCAGTGATCCTGCTTGCTTTGTAGTGAGGAGATGAAGTAACCACAGCATTAAGGAATTCACTGTGCACAGCATATCAACTCCCTTGAGACAGCTGGATGCCCAGAAGTAAGCCCGTGCTCTAATGTGAAGCTACACGCACTTACACAGAGGCCTCTGGGTGCTTCTGAAATATTAACTGAATACTACAGCAGCTGACTAAAACTCAGTCTCATCCATTTATTATGTTTTTTGGGAGCTCGTCATTGACCAGTACAACTCTTAGGAACTGGTGGCTCTGTGGCTGAATATAGTCTGTGCAGAAATTGTGTGTTTTTGCAGCCAAGCGATTCCAGACAGCCTAATTAGAAAAAGGTCAGTAAACATGTGTGTCGTCTGAAATCAAAATCCTCTGGAAAGTTGTAAACTCCTGAGTAACTCTGCCCTAACACGAAGAAATCTAATTGGAGAAAGGTGCTAGAACATGTGACCTTGATTATGGACCTTTCAATGATACAAATGCACTTACAAATGTGCACACCGTTCCAATTCACACAGCCAGAGGAGCAGTGTGGAGTCACCACTCCTCTGCCCTTTATTCCATTTGTCTGCTCTATGCATTATTCATAGTCACCACACTTCATTTAATCTCCCAACTCTTGCCTTCCACATAGCTGTTTCATAAAACTATCATGTGCTGACATCAGTCAGATCTTTCCACGCCTGATTCGTTCTGTTGCTTAGCTCTTCTCCAGTGCAAAAAAGCATTTGATATAAAGTGATACAGTTGCCTTAAAATAAGGAAAATAGCAGCTATTTTTTATGGTTTTCTATGGAAATGTTTGTCAGGTGTTATGTTCTGTGGCCTCAGTTGTAATGTGTGTAAATGATCAATATGTGGAACATGAGTACTGAATATCCAGAGTACTCCTGGGCTTGCTGCTTCGGTTCCTCTGTCTCTCTCTTGCTTTCTCCCTTTATTTGTGTGGCTGTCTGAGACCAAGATCAGCCTTTCAACTTCACTTTGGCTCCAGCATCAGTTAAAGGACTCAGACACAGTGATCCACAGTCATGGATATTTATTTGGGGATAAATCTTTACCATTGTATAAAATACAGCTTGTCTTTCTTCTTTGTTGGTACAATAGACTCAATGCTAGTGAGACAGTAACACTTAGCCAGCTCTCTGCATCCTACAATCATTTCTAAGGCCAAGGTATGCTTCTGATCAGATACAGGCCTCAGCTTTCTGTTCAGCCATTTGGCTTGTGCTGCAGCCTGATTATCGTGTGTCCTCTTGCAGAAAGCACCAGCTGTGTGAGATACTTGAAAAGCCTCTGCAGCTGTAAGGTGACAAAATGTGTCAGTTCTGCACCAAAGTGGAATGGAGGAATATTACTGAAAGAGACGGAGGCCAAACAAAAGGATTAAAAGGCCACTGAGTCAGTGAAAGCGAAACAAAGATTCTGTTCTGTGATGGAGAGGGATGAATTGAGGACACGGTGTGGTTATACATTCTTTTGCTGAGCTGGCCAGCTGAAGGCAAACTGAAGAAGAAATGAGGCAAGGGCAGCAGACAGATGCTGGTTGCCAAGCTGCTGAGATGTGATTGAGTGGTCTCTTTAAGAAGAAGATGGGTCTGTTGTGATGAAGACCAAGTCCTGGTTGAGCTAAGTGTTGCCTACAGCTATTCTATTCTGAACAGCAATTAAAATGCAGGCTTACTCAGTCAAACACATTCAGAAGATTTTCCACTGCAGCATTACTCGATCATGACCAGTTAGCAAGCATGTATGTTTGATTGGGATGTGGTGGCAAATATAAGTTGCAGGTTAAACTTTTACAATGGGAAGAAACAAAACATATGTAAACAAGATCCAGAAATGCTTTTGCATTCTTTGGAATGAGGCAAGGTAGAAAACTGTCCTGTGGTCAAAACGTACTTTTGGAAATCATGAAGACTGTGTCCTCTGGTTTAAAAAGGACCATCCTGTTTGTTATCAGTGCACAAATGCTATTATTAGTTGTAGACTTGCACAGATGCAATTATAACTTGCACAACTGTCACCATGACGGTACAATGTCCACAATACTGCTGATGCTGCACTGATCCACTGGTCCAACTCTCCATCACTTGTGAATAAGATCCCAATATGCTTGAACGTCCTTGCTGGAGGCAGCCTTTCTTCACTAACACACAGGGAACATTTCACCAGTTTCTGACAGAGATCCATATCTTCAGACCTGGAGGTCCTGACTCTCATCCAAGTCCATATTCTGCAAGTAGTTAAAGAACATAGCTGTGTAGTAAAAGAGTCTGGTTGCCAAACTGGCCTGCCTGCAGTCCAGAGCCATCACAAACTGAACACATTTGGTGCCTTATAAAATATATAATATGACAAAAATAAAAGACCCAACCTTTTTATTTCGTATTCATAACTACAGCAGTTCATAAAAAGTAACATGCTGTTGAAAAAGCAAGGTGATATAACACAGCAGTGTGTTTGAGGTGGCTGTGATGTTCCACTTCTCCTTCTTCTCCCAGCATATGGTTTCTAACACTGATAAACTTCAGATAAATACCCTCCAACACTGAGGGTGGTATAGAGTCAGCATGTGCACTCCTCTGTGTTTTTGTTTCAGCACATGTCATCATTCTGCTGGTGTCACTTTGGCCACAGCGGCTGCTGTTCAACAAAAACTACATTGACTAAATTTGTTGTGATGACAGTTACGACAGGGCCACGTCACAGCAAAAAGCAGCTTTTCTTCAAAGACACATCAGCTGATATTGTAGTAGTTTTTCTCTATGCAAGAATACTTTCAAGCAGCTTTAACTAGTATTTCTACATTATAATGGAGGACACTGACATTTATATATGAAACGAGTGCGTGAAGAGTTAAAATGCAACTCCTGAAATGCTTTACTGCTTTTAGTCACTTTATTCAGCTCGGTGAAATTTCACTCTGGGCTTAAGAAACTCAAGTTCATGACTGAAGATTTTGGCCAAGTTTGATGAGGTGGCTTCAGACCCAGCATGAAGGGAAAGCTCAGCACTGAGCTATTTTGAGCAGGTAGAAGCCCATGTTTGCCTCTTGAGGGAACAGCAGAGGAGAACTGAAGGAGTCTTTTTTCACCCCCTTTTTTTTTTAGCTTTTGCCTTCTGCAACTTTAACATGACTGCCCTGTAAATATCACACCAAATAATGTTTTTGGCATTTGATTGACTTGAAAAACTGAGGAGTTGCTTAGACCATTTTAATCAAATTGCCTTTAGCTTTATTTAGTTGCACTGTATATCACATCGTTTGCTGTTATAGTTGACAGCCCCCTCTGAAACTACCAGGAACATCAGAATGATGGCTTGGTGTGGTTTCATTTCTTGAATATTCAGCAGAAAAGTTTTTCCACATATAATATACAAAACGTAAAGATCCCCCCAGACTTTAAGTTTCATCAAGTAATTGATACCGCCAATGCTAAATGCACAGAAAGCTACCTCTGCGGCTCATAATTAACACAATGACAGCAGAGAGCAGCACTCAGGGTCACGCGTGTATGTATTTTTGCAATGTGAATGCCCCAGAAAGTCATCGTCACCCTCAAACATCCCCCGATGAGCCCAGAGTGTTCACTGCAGTGCTGGCACATGTTCTTTAGAGGCCCTACTTGCTTAGTGAAAAATCCTTACCTCCTTATTTGCTCTCCACGAGCTCGTCGCAGTCTAAATTTAGTGTGATGAGTATGTCTGGGTAGGAAATGTGCTGAGCGGGACAAATCAATTTTTCTTTATCTGCAGCTCAGGAGGAAATGCAGGCTTTTCTGCTTCCAACAACAGCCCCTTCAACTCGATTGATCAACAGTCACGTTCCAACTGATGTCGTCTGGACCTCAATGACAACAACTGGATGTGTGTGGTGTGTGTGTGCGTGTGTGTGTGTGCGTGTGTGTGTGGCTGTTTGTCAACTGCAAGAGGGAATGCGATTTTCACCTTCTGTGGCTGTTTACCGGGAGCCGAGGTGCCAGAGACGAAATGCTGTAAAAATAGATCTCCATGTCTATGAGGTTTGACGCATTCAGTATCAGGGAGTTATCTGCAGGTGAAACATTGAGCTTTGTTGATTAAGCTGATCTGTCTGCTGGCAGTTTTTACTAAATATACATTTAGCAAGTTTAATTATAAATCTATAATTTAGCTATGTCGGAAAACACAACAACAAATCTGAAAACATATCACTTTATGGCAAATATGGCAGTGTTTATAAGCTATAGTTGCCTTAAATACTAAAAGTGGACATAAGTACTGTGACATCATCTCTTGGTTTCTGAAGTCTCATTTTAAAGCCGTGAGATTTCCTGTATTAGTTTCAAATCAGTGGATGTGATGAGGACAGGCGGGTTTCACAGTGTGTGACCCAAAATGAGTGACTGAGCCCATAAACTCAGCAGAAAGGACACAACACCTATCAACATCTGGAGGCCTTCAGACACACTGTAAACCCAGATAATCATTTATTAAAGTAATGAAGCATTAGTTGAATTAGTGCAGTGGATGTTCAATGTACTTGAGGCCCTTTTGGGGCCATGAAAGATTTAAGTTGAATGTAGTAATAACTGAGTTTCAGTAACTGAAGATAATTAGTTTAAGCACTCATTCACCATCCATTTATGTAACTCAGCCTGTTAAGTAATTGTTACTCCATTACCAGTTGAACTAAATTGTATGTTGTAATTGACCAAACTTAACTTTTATAGTTCTTAAAAATCAAACTATTTCTTTCAATCAAAAGAACCGGGTAAATTAAATATTCATCCCTCCTTTCTTATCTGCTTTATCCTGTTCAGGGTCGCAGCGGGGCTGGAGCTTATCCCAGCTGTCATAGGGCGAGAGGCGGGGTCAGAGGCAGGGTACTCCCTGTACAGGTCACCAACCTGTCGCAGGGCCAACACAGAGAGACAGACAGCAACATTACAAGCAACATTTTTTTATTGAACCTATATATTTTTTTCACCAACAAAAGTAACAAAAGTATTTTCTACAATGTTGAACTGTGTCTGTTTAAATTTGGTGAATAAACAAACATGGTAAAACTCAGCCCTGCTGAACACTGGTACATTAACATTTACAAATAACTTTTGTCCATGAAGCAATGAAAAACTGTACAGTGGAGAACCAGGTAGATTTCTGGCAGGTGCAAAACCTGATGATATGAAGTTGTTTGAATTCAAACACAAAATTACAATAAGAAAGACCATTAAAAAAGTACAGTCTACTCAGAATTAATAATTAAAGTTGTGAAATGACAGATGTTTAAGTAATATAAACAGCTCAGCTCACTCAGAAATAACAAGTAATGTTCACATATTAGCCAATTTTAAGTAATATGAACTAATTTTTAAAGCTGAATAACAATCTGGGTTTAGTGTAGACAGCAGGTTTAAGGCACAGGAGTTATGTCTGTCACTTTCTGATAGTACAGAAACAGGATGTGGCATCAACTTTGAAGAACAAGGAGTGTTCCTACCTTGACTGTAATGTAAAATTTAGAGTTCTCAGGAATGTTCTTCTGTTTGTATGTTGCTCATGAAGCCATCAAGAGATGTTTGAAAAGTAAACTACATAAATTATGAAACAAATACTATGACATCTTTTGGAGCTGTACCTGTGTGCTCTCTTACAGTGAGCTGTCAAGAACAGCAAAGCATAAAGACAAGAAAGCAGCTCGTCTAGCTCTGTGCTCTATCCCGGGAATCACGCTTAGCTCTGAGTATGAAGGAAACTCCAGGCTTTCTGTTCTAGAGTTAATTTCAGCTCTGAGGCATTAATGGGGGTAATAGGGGGGTAATGCTCGTTGGCAGGTTTTTATTCAACACCCTGATAAATGATCGATCATTTGTTGTGTTTTAATCAGTCACACTGGCGGAAAAATGTCTGTCACGGTTGTCTGTTGCTGTCTGGGTAACTAATATCAGGGGTCTGCCAGAAAACTGTGAGATCTGTATCTGTCACCTATACCATCACTTCATTAGGTTACAGCTGAATTATTTGATTTGAATATCAAAAGTAAAATGACATTTTTAGTTTCAACTAAATTAAAGTTCAAGTTGGGTAAACGATGAGCATCAAACCTTTGGTGTCTGTGATGATCAGAGCAGACCAAGCTAATTAAAAAGACTTTTCTCCCCCATGATAGACGTCATGCTCCACATTGAAACACATTTATATTCCTCAGTCCTCTGGATTAAACTGGAGGCTCTGCTTATTTTCCCGTTGCCATTGTGAATCATGGTATCGGCGCTCCATTGATGATGGCTCTCTTTCTCTTCTCATGTGGTTAACTCAGCATGAACACACTTAGAGTTGACTGAACTAAATCTGACCAGCTGTTCTGGGGTAAGTCAGAGTTGCTGATCTCAGAAGTAATTAACTCAGAGTTTATTTTTATACTCAAACTCTGAACTAGGGCCTAGTATGGAGTTAATTTCCTGCCAAAAGGCTGCACAGAAATAAAACCTGTTGCACGCAACAAAAAGCTGTTTTACAAACTGTGCTCAGACATCGCACACACACAAAACCTATTTTACAAACTGTGCTCGAATACAAAACGGCTTCTCTTCGCTTACGAAACAATCCCAGTGGTACTTTTCTGCCAAAAGTCCCCAAAAGTCATGTGATAGCTTAGCTTGAATTAGCCGTTTTTCCCTCTCGAGATGATGTAAACAGTATTAACCTTTCTTTGTTCAGAATATTAACTGTTTTGACCTGTAACTGTTGCTATATGCCGTTATATCTGCTGGATTGTACATTATGCTAATGTTTTTTCCATAGTTCTGCTATTGAATTCATCCATTTCCTCAGCTCGTTCTAACAACATACATGGACTACATACATGGAAATTATTTTGTATGTGGGGAGAAGCTGTTTTGTATTTGAGAGATTGTTTTGTGCTCGAGGACAGTTTGCAAAATATGTTTTGTGTGTGTGCAACCTTTTGGCAGGAAATTAACTCCATACCCTGGATAAGAAATTTAAAAAAATGCTGCTTACAAACATCTCAAAAACTCATAAACTATCATTTTCTACCTTCATTTTTTATATTCATACAAAAGGTAATGACACAAATCTCTTGATTTGAGAGGGTTTATTTGGGGCTTTTTCACTCTAAGCCAGGCTAGTATTTTCCCCTTGTTTCTGTTTTTGTGCTAAGTTAACTGCTGGCCTAACCTACAGTACTTACAGCCACAAATAAATCTACTCGGTTTCTACAGGAAAGCAAAAAACTAAAAAAGTTGAACGTCTTCTTTAACAGACGGTTAGCATCTTAGCACAATTCCACTGTTTGTGCCAGAAATCAAATAAATCTAAAATGTTATCTTCACATGACCAAATGGTCATATTTGAATTCTCCTGACAACAACTCAGCCTATATATCTGAATTTGACTTATTGCCATGACTTGTGTGTATCCAAGTACTGCATAATGAAGAAATGGGAAGGACTCAGCTGTTCTGTGCTGATAATAAATTGATAAATGAGTATCTGCAGGAGCTAATTGTTTGATTGCTTTAGGAGGCAAGTCCTGTTCCCTTCCTTTATCAGCAAGAGTCCTCATTAGTAAGTACCGATGAGCAGGGCAAGGTCAAGTCAGCAAATCTGCATAAACTGATCCCCAGTTACAAATGCAGCCAGCGCCACGGTGTTTTTCTCTATAACATTTAATTTTGGTGACTATATTTGAGAGGAAATATTGTAATCTGACTGTAAACTGTAAGCTTAGAGCAGCATATAAAACAGTAAAAGTGCAGATTCATAGTTTTAGATTCTTTAATCCATAAGCAGTGTCGGTCTTCATTTGGTGAAATCATAAATCAAAACGACAAGTTACAGCATGCAGATGTCAAGATGAGAAGTGTGTGACCTCTCGACTAAATTACCTTAATGTGTGCCTCGTGGCCACACTGCAGTGAAAAAGACTGGATAGTACAAGAACACCCTTTTCAACAAATAGACTGTAAAAAGATTTAACATGAAAAATGTATGGAACACTGCGGGAGTTCCCTCTGTCTCTGCTCTGTCTAGTGGGCTGGTTTCATCCACGTCATGCTTCAGTGCACTAGAAGGTTTATAGGTTTCACTGTGGCATTTGGAACCCCAAGAAAATTGGTTTCTGACAGGATTTTACTGATGTAATATGGAATGAAAAAAAAAAAAGCAGGGACTTTTCAAATTATAATGCAACTTAAGGAAAGAGTTTCATGTTAAAGTACAGTGGCTCCATGCTGTACTATCATCATCCACATGATATGACAAAATTATAAGAGATGATGAATTATTCATAAGGCAGCACGGTGGTTAGCACTGTTGCCTCACAGCAAGGTCTGGGGCCACCTTGGCCGGGGTCTTTCTGTGTGGGCTTTACATGTTCTCCCTGTTTCTGTGTGGCTTTTGTCTGACATGCAGTTAGTGGCGTTAGGTTACCTGATGATTTTAAATTGCCCCTAGGTGTGAGTGGTTGTCTGTCTCTCTGTGTTAGCCCTGTGTGTACCCTGCCTCCCACCCCTCACCCTCTCCAAAAAGGAGGGGTTGAAAATGGATGGATGAATTATTCATAGCAATATTAACAAGAGCACCCTTTTCAACCTCCTCTCACTGAACAGTCACATCTTCTGTTAGACACAACCAGGATAAGGATCACTAAATACAGTCTACAACTACACAATACTACTATTTTGCATAATTCCAAATATATGTCTCTACAGTACATGACCCTATTGACCCTTTCACATTTGAGCTGAATGAGCAGTGCATAGGTGACTTTATCGCCAGCACGGGTTGTTTGTATCATGTAATTCCTCATTTGAATAAATATTACAAATATTTTCACTTTTACGCAAACCTGCTTCTTCAGCCAGCACTGCTGCTGTGCACCGCTTCATAAATAGGTTATACTTCAAATAAAAAATAACCTGCCATTATGAATATTATCTGATGTTTAGGAACATTTGTACAATCGTGTAAATCATAAAAAAAATGCTGGAGTAAGATAAAAGAGTTACACAGCCCTTCAAAGTACTACCCCCGTGTACCACTTATCAGGGATATTGAGCACCTTGTAGTCAGGCCTGTGTGCTCTACACAACAAAGGGCTTTCTTTTCTTTGAAGTGTTGCTGCCACTCAGAGCACAATCTGTACTTTGGGACAGATACATTGCTAGTGACAGTTTCTGAATGGTATATAGTTATATTTCACAAAAATGCAAAATTAAACACGTAGAATACTTTTTAACGTGAAATTCTTAGTCACAGAAATGAAGAAAATGCTATTTTCATTCAAGCAATTTTTATGCTTGAGTGAGGAAATATGACAGGTTGTACCACAACAGAAATATATCTAATCCGAATTGAATGCAGTTCAGGAGTGTCCAGATGGTACTTTCATAATAGAGAAAATAACTTGAATCAGTAACCTGACGTCCGCTACAATTTTCCTTCTAGGGTCCTGTTCGATCACAGAATGATGTGATAATCATATTGTTTCCATTTCTTTGGTAAAATTAAAAATGTATTTAATTAATATTAAAAGAAAAAATGGAAAAACATCTGAACACTAAAACATAATTTAAAAAATAAGCTTTTCATAGTCTGAACTCCATTCTGTGCACCCAATACTCACCTACACCTGGGTTGTTTGGTTATGTGACGTTTGACACTAACAGGGATCATGGATGGGATGACAGAGAGCTGAGTGCGGCAGACAGGATTTTACTGAGAACTGTGGAAGTGGAGCCATCCTCGGTGCTGCCAGGAGAACAATAAGGTCAGAGCTCTGAGGAGGACACAGTGGCTTTTGAGGGGTCTGAGCAGGGGCAAGATGATGATGCCCGAAGAGCTCTGACGTTGTGGGATTTGGGTTCTCAGTTGCCAAACGGAACACAGGACATCAGCCTGTGAAGGGAATCATGTTTCCATGCAGCCTTGTTGCATTCTGTTAAAGCGAGTTCCCACCTTCTGCAGGGCTTTATTCTTTTCCTCCTATATCGGATAGGATAGGATAGTAACTTTATTGATCCCCCAAGGGGGAAACTTCCAGTTTAAGCACTGAGATATCAGCAACATCAGGATCTTTTGTTACAATGATAGCCCGCCTGAACTCGAACAACCTGTCTCAACTTATTGAACTGGCTATAGAAACCAGTAAATTAAGATTGTTTATTACGTGAGTCATGAACACAGATATGCTGAAGAATGTATGCAGTTTTCATGCTGCCTTCAGAGATGAGTGCCTCCCTCTGATTTGAGTGGCTGAGTGTTGTTTTCCTGAAATCTGTTTGCCTATTTTCAGTTTGATGTAATCAGAGGACCACCCGTTTGCAGATTGTAGCCAGTGTTGGCAAAACAGACCCCCCTTCTACAGTTTTGCATAAAGTCTCTCTGTGCCCTTTGCTTCCTGAAGTATGAAGAAGCTGAAAATGTGAGTTAATAAGTCCTGCTGTTCATTACAAAGGATACTGAATCAAAGATTGTTTTGGAAGGAGTACAATTACTGCATTTTCCTGAAATCCAAAATCAAAGTTAAGTCTCAAATTGACGAAACAATTTGAGTTTTTGCTGTAGAATCATATCTGCAACAACAACAGAAAAATGCATCACTTAACCTCCCTTGTGGTCATGAAATGTGGAAGCTGCAGTTCCCGCTATTTAGAAGAGAAAGTCTCTGCGCTCTGTTAACCCAACACAGGATGTTCTCTTGACAGTAGAACTCATGCAGATTTGATAAATGGTGCTTGATGTAGAGGTCTCAGTCCCATTTTCCTGACAGAGGACAAAAATGAATTGCCGGGTCTTAGGAGGATAGGAATCATAGTGTGGGTATCTTTAAATATGTAAATGAAGTAAATGTAAAGTACTAACCCATCCAAATCATTAAATCCAGGTGTTCCATCACTTCCGTGATTACAGGTGTATAAAACAAAGCATCTAAGCATGCAGACTGCTTCTACAAATATTTTTGAAAGAATGGGTCGCTCTCACGAGCTCGAAGAATTCTAGCTTGGTACTATGATAGATATCGTGCAATGTCCTCACTGCTAAATATTCCACAGTCAACTCTTAGTGGGATTATAACAAAGCAGAAGTGATTGGGAACAACTCCACCACAAAGTGGTTTGGCCACATAACTTCACCAACTTTCTGCAGAGTCAATCACTACAGACCTCCAAATTTCTTGTGGCCTTCAGATTAGCTGAAGAACAGTGCATAAAATGCTTCATGGAATGGGTTTCCATGGCTGAGCGGCTGCATCCAAGCCTTACATCACCAAGCACAATGCAAAGCATCAGATGCAGTGGTGTAAAGCACGCCGCCACTGGATGCTAGAGCAGTGGAGACGTGTTCTGTCAGGTGATGAATCACACTTCTCCATATGGCAATCTGACGGTCGAGTCTGTGTTTCATGGTTGTCTGTGAACGGTACTTGTTTGACCGCATTGAGCCAAGTGTAAAGGTTGGTGGAGGGAGGATTATGGTGTGGGGTTGTTTTTCAGAAGTTGGGCTCAGCCCCTTAGTGCCAGTGAAAGGAACTCTTAATGCTTCAGCATGCCAAGACATTTTGGACAATTTCATGCTCCCAACTTTGTGGGAACAGTCTGGGGATGGACCCTTCCTGTTCCAACATGGCTGCACACCAGAGCATGAAGCAGGCCCATAAAGACATTGATGAGTGAGTTTGGTGTGGAAGAACTTGACTGGCCTGCACAGAGTCCTGACCTCAACCTGACAGAACACCTCTGGGATGAATTAGAGTGGAGACTCTGAGTCAGGCCTTCTCATCAAATATCAATGTCTGACTTCACAGATGTGCCTCTGGAAGAATGATCAGAAATTCCCATAAACCCTCCTAAACCTGTGGAAAGCTTGTGGCAAGGATTTTACAACAGAATGGGCTGTGACTCAAGTTGTGTGTGAAAGCAGATGAGTAGCTACCTTTGGCAAGATTCGTGTATTCAAAGTAGCCCATAAAGAAGATGATATTTAGATTGAATATTAGCTTGAAGCTGAGATCCAATAGTCAGCTTTAGTGACTGTTTAGCTCTTATGACATGAAATAGTACATTAATAATTTACTTTTCTGAAATCTGATGTTGGTTGATGTGTTCACATACTTCGTTGAATCAGTGTCTAAAATATGTTGATA
>VOQJ01005707.1:17538-29160 GCA_015052665.1 Apistogramma diplotaenia
AGTATTTTTGGAAGAAATAAGATGTCGAACGAGTCCAAAACTGCAACAATTAGTACGACGAGAATAAATGTACTGATTAAAATGGGCTCCTTCTGATGCCTGAAGCAGAGTACTGATGTGCGGGGTTTCTTGCTACATATCAAAAGCAATAATATGGATAAGCTTACTGCCAAATCAAAGCAAACAGTCACCTCAAGGTGCTTTATTTTGTAAGGTAAAGACTCTCCAATGATTACAGAGAAAACCAGACAGTCAAAACAATCCCCTATGAGCAAGCATTTGGCGACAGCAGGAAGGAAAAAGTCCCTTTTTAACAGGAAGAAATGGCAGAACCGAGTAGGGTATGAACAGAGTGAAAAGAGGTGAATGAAAAGAAATACTCAATGCATCATGGGAACGTTTTTGCTTTTGTAATTTGGTGCTATATAAATCATATTGAGTTGAATTGAATTCTTGCAATCAAATATGAAAATTTTATTTTTAAAAAGTTGCTATCACCGGGTAACTACTGATTTTACCGAGTCACAAGTAGGTTGCTGTCCAGTTTTTACTCTGGTGGGAGAGTTGGTTACCATTTGGAAGCCTTTTGCATTTTGGGCATCACGATGTTGATTATTTTGGTTTTGTTTCATTTTTCTTTTTAAACTTGGGCGTGTTTCACCTTTAGCTAGTGCTACCTTGCTACATAGCTAGCTTGCTAGCATGTTTTACAGTGATACTGAATAAGATGCACATTGTGGTTGAGGTGAAAACAAACTTGAAACAAAATGTACTACTGGTGTAAGTTAACCAATTATTTAGAGTTGTAAAATAGAATTGTAGCAGTGAAATGAAGTGCTAACTGCACCCACAATCAAAGCAGCCTCACACCTCTATAAGAGCACAACTTGAAGCCTCAATGGCTGAGTTATATGAAAAGACATTTGTCATAAAATAGAAAAGCGTTATAGAGATCGAATACTTTTTTGTAGCAGGTTGGGAACATGTTTATTTCTGCTCTAAAGTTGGGCTTTTTTTAACATGGGAGTCCATGGAGACTGACCTGCATTTGAAATCAGCCTCTAATGACCATTAGAGGGACTGCAGCTTCTCAGTTAGCTTCATTGTTTGACACCAGAGTTTGCTGCTTGGTGTCACCAAACTGCTGCTTATAACAGTTTTTTTCTATTATTGTTGCCTAAGCAACAGATAGCAGCATGAAAAGCAGTGTTACAGAGTAGCACTGCAAAGTCTTGTGGAGCGCATGATCAAATTTTTTATTTATCATGTTTATTCACTACTGTGTGTCAGCTTGAGTTGTAGTTTAATAATAGGGTTCACATGTTTAATATTCATCTGGTGAGATGTTATGTGAGCTTTGGGGCTTCATTTCAAGGCTAGAAGAAAAGCTGCTATATGGAGAGAAGGCAAGCAGATGAGCTGTGTTGTCATGAAACTGTGATGAGATGCTGGTTTATGGTCTACAACATACAGCCCAGCCCTCACTGGGGATTATGTCCACATCCTTGTTGGTGTCATCTTCCATCTGGACAACCACATCTCCCCAAACGCACCCTCAAGCCAGTACAACTCATCCAAAAATCTGCCTTCTCCCATCCTCCCCAAATTCTCCCATGTCTTTCCCATCTTGCACTCATTCCCTTGGCTGAATTCAGAATCCTGTTGCTGGTGTACATGGCTGCGGAGGGACCCACCCTCCCATATTTCCAGGAAACTGTCCAGACTTGCGTGCCAAACCATGCTCTGAGCTGTGCCAGCCATTGGCTAGTTGGCTGTCCATCCACGCACCAGTCTGGTATTCACGCCACCTTGTCTGAACTCAGCTATGGTGGAGTGACTTTTCTGTCACTAACGGTCTGAAAAAACCCTCGAAAAATGGCCTCGTATCTACTCTTCCCGGCTGACTCTTCTTACTTTTCCTCTTTCCTAGCATTTCTTAGGTCTTTGTAATTATCTCATCGTTTTTGTTGTACAAATATTTTTATCTGCATTGTGAATATCGTCCTTATTATTGGCTGCTTGTAACCGAGTGAATTTGAACGTATTCTACTGTTGCACTCATTGTAATTCACTCTGCAAAGAGCTTAAAATGCCAAATGTGTTGAAAGAGAATAATGTGATCCAGCTTAGAGCTTGATATCAAAACATATTCCCATGACAAAAATGTTAATCCAACTGAAATGTCATAATATCTAATAGTTGCCAATGGCTTTTGACAGCACAGAAGCAAACCATGAAAGCCCTGCAGCCATTTAGCCTAATAATGCCAACTTATTCTCTCTTTCCTGCTCGTGGAGAAATGTAATTTTTATGTGCTATGGTAATTTGTCTGGACGTGTCTGGACAATAATGTTATAAATGCTGAGGTTAGAGGCTTTCCTTCAATTTAACAAGCAGCAAAAATGCTTATGTACACCTGATTTATTAGGGTAGATGTCTGACGCCAGCACACTGCAGAAGCTTTAAATAGTAAAAGTAAAGGCATGATTGTTATTATTCAGTCAAATCAAAATATAGTCAATGTTATACATTTTTGACGTTTTGCCTCTGTGCACCATCACAGTTGATTTTAAATCAAACCATTAACATGCGATTTAAGGTGTTGAAGAAAAGTGTCCGTGCACACACCTCCTCCACACCTAAACACAAACATGATACACAGGCGTTACAGTGGGATTCAGAAGGTGGAGGAGCCCTAAGATCAGCTGTAGTGGCTCCACATGGGGAGACGAATCACAGCTTTCTATTGTGAGCTCCAGTGAATGATGTTGGTGTGCAGCTGTGATCAGCTGACCTGCTGCCGCTACTCCCTTCTTCATCACCTGTCCTCTTACATCTTTCTCCATCTGAGTGAAGTTCACTCTTTTCTCTCCCTGGTAACACAGCAGCTGTTCTTTCAGCTAGCAGCTGCATTGTGTGACAAACTGCAGACACTTTTTGTGCTTTACACTTTGTCACTCATTTGCCTCAACGTTCCCGCGTCTACCCTCGCACTCAACTCAAAGAGCTTGCAAACACACCACAGGTGCAAGTGAGAACGGTGACATCCGGTGAGCATCACCATGAAAAACAACCCAAACAGGTCAAGCGCCGAGTCAAAGTAGCAGAAGAGTCACGCTGCCCAGTCGGAAGCCCGAAGGAAGCTCAGCAATTGGCCGCATTAATTCTAATTGCAATGCTGACTGAGAGCCGCCGTTTGTGATTTCATGTGCCGTCACACTGCGTGCCCCGCCGCCTCAGCGCCACCCCAATAAAAGTGAAATAGAGTTTGATTGCTGGAGTAATTGCGCCTCATTTAGGTAATGTGCCTGCGTGGGGCGTCACAAGTGGAAAATTCAACAAAGTCAAACAGGCGACGTGCAGAAAGGGGCAGGATTTAGTTAAGAGGAACTAGAGTGAAAGCGGTGCTGAAAATAAGAAGCAGCAGGTAAGAAATGTGCATGAAGACTGCAGAGTTTTAATGTGAAAAAGGTATAAGGACCTTTTGTTAACTGCTAAATTTAGAAATAAAGCAAAAAGAAATCAGAAAAAAAATTATAAGTCCCCTCTAGGAGTGCTAGAGACACCCCACTTTAGTGTGTAAAGAGTGTGAGATGTAGGCACTAAAATAAGCAGCTCACTTTGCTTGCTATCTAATCCGAGCTGAGACACCACCTGGCATTTTACCTTCAGGGGTTTGCTGTGTTTACTGCAGCAGTAGCCTAAGGGAGAGAAATGTGGGCTAGAGCCTAAAATGTTAAAAACAAAAAAAAAAAAAACCCTCTTTCCTCTTTCTGTATAACAACCTCTGAGTTGCAATTGAGCAAATCACTTGGCACTAAAAATGTATAGAAGTTGCATTAAGTGAACACTGTTGTTGCTCATTCAGCATTCTTGGACTAAATGAAGGTTGCAGTTGCAAAGCATCACAGTCACGCAGCTTTGTTGAGTGCTTTCATTCAGTGCTAATCTGAGAAAAGTCCGTGCACATTTTCACAAGTTTCACAAAGTGCTGCATTATCCAATTTAAAACGGAAGCGCCCTTTAATCATCTCTCAAATGTGTGTATTCACATGGCTCTTGGATTGCACCAGAGCCACACGTCACCACTTTTTTCAAAAATCCAACATTTAGTGTAATCTACTTGAAATTCAATCATTACTAAAGAGTGTTTCATGCAAGAGAGCCAATAAGGACAAACGAAACACTCAAGACTCTAATATTGATGTTTAAAGTGTTTTGATTGATTCACATCAAGTTGTGCAGTGAATAGCATGCAAGGAAAACATTCCACCTTAATAGCTGGTGATAGCTGCCGGTTGCATTTAAGCACAGTGAAAGACACTCGTGCTCTAACAGTTGGTTAGTAATGTTATTGTATGGATGCTAGTGTCATTTGATGCTACCAAATAAAAAAGAATAACTGGGGGAGAGCGAGGGCAATCACCCCGCAGGAGCAGAACAGAACAGAGGGAGGAGGACACATCCAGGGAGAGGAGCGAGATGTGAGGAGCATGCACGGGCTGATGAAGACGGTCAGGCGGGCTGAGATGGAGATTTATGATCTATTCATAAAGTCTGTCTAACATTTGATCATGTGCTCGGTCTAATATATGAAAATCGCTGTGGTTGCCTTAGAAACCAGCCACAGCCCGGCCATGTTCATGCATCATCTGTGTCCTCCGGTATTTAGAGACATACTGTAGCACTACACCCCGGAGTGTATTCTGTAATATGCCAGCCATTTGTCAAATATCATTTCGGTTTGGGCAACATGTTGCAATATGGGATTCAAAGTGGAAAACAGGAACTGCTGAGTATGTTTTTACCATGATTTTACTGTAGGGGTAAAGCAATGATTGGTGAGGGTGATGTAATCCTAAAGCAATGAGAAACTACTGAGGGACTATCCTGATATATCATCAGATATGGCTTGGAGACAGTGGCACAAACGAAAACACGGGCGGTGGAGGAGGCAGAGTGGAAAATGGTCCGATTTTCTATGGCGGTGACCAGAAATAAAAGCATCAGAGGGACACTCGGACTGAGCAGTTTGGAGACAAAGTTAGAGAGGCAAGACTGAGATGGTCTCGGGGGATAGTGGATGTTGAAGATGGAGCTGGAGGCTCGCTGGAGAAAAAGAGAAAAACCTCAGAGAAGATTCATGGTAACTGTAAGGCAGGACATGCAGAGGGTTGGTCTGGGAGAGGAGGATGTTAGGGACAAGGTGAGATGATCTGTGGCAGCAGCCAAATGAAGATGAAGAAGAAGGGAATAGTGAAGTGAACTACAGAGTCAGTATGTTTTCTCTGTGGGAATGATTGGTAAAGGTGACGAAGCCATGAGAAACTATAGTGCTAAGTTACTTGAGTACATACAAAAAAAATCACAAGGAACTACTAGGTAACTACTGAGTCATTACTGTGCGTTATACCTAATTAATTGAGGCAATCGCAGAGAGTAATTAATCTGTAATAAAGAAGCAATTAGTGTTTTTGTTTTGCTGTGTTTGGTGCCGAGTTGATCAAGAATGACGCTTTTTTTTTAAGGCACCATTAAGGATTTATAGATAATTATGAGCTAATCACTACCTAATGATTCACTAATACTGTGTTTAGCAGCTGGCTCTTAAGTATTTAATAGCCCTGGATCAGGAGTTATTAGGGAAGTACTAAAGAACGACTCATTAACTATCAGGCTGTTCCTGATTTGTTGCTCCTGTTCCTTTAGTATCAACCCCCACAGAGTAACACAGGGCTGATAGGAAGCTGCAAGAAGCTCAAGAGTAGTCCTTCTGAGACGGCTAGAATAAAGGTTAAGGAATTATAGACAATTAATAAACATCTTCTCTCCTCTACATCTTTTTCTAACTCCTTGGCATCCTGACATTACCTCCCTTGCCCTCTTTCTCTTCCCCAGGCTGGATGATTGATGCAGACAGCAGGCCGAAGTTCAAGGAGCTGGCTGCTGAGTTCTGCAGAATGGCCCGTGACCCACAACGGTACCTGGTGATTCAGGTGTGTGCTTTGCAGAGAAAGGAAAAAAAATATATAAGCGCTTATCATCCATTTGCATATTGTGCAACCAGATTTAGAAGCGGACACAAAAGTCTTTTCTGACGTGTCTGTAATGTGTGCGCTGCTGAGATGAATTTAGCTCCTGTCAATCAGAGCTGTTACACGTGTTTAATTCAGGGAGACGACCGCATGAAGCTTCCCAGCCCCAGTGACAGCAAGTTCTTCCAGAGCCTGCTGGACGAAGAGGACCTTGATGACTTGATGGATGCGGAAGAGTATCTGGTTCCTCGAGGTTTCAACATGGCCGCTCAGTCGTGCGCGCTCAGGCCTCGAGTTGACTCCAACAGAGTAAGGACACTGACGCTGTGTTACAGCACGATGCCTTTTGAGAGCTGTGCAAAAACAGGTTTGATTGTGTGCACATCGCTTCTCTTTTACTGCCTTCAATGCACCGATGATTTTCCTCTGCTAATAACCCACCTCCATCATTTCCATCCCGGTGTGTGTGGCTTTAAACTGGACTCTTTAAGCAGTAGCTCTCCAGGCCCCAGGTTTCATTACTCAGAGCTCCATGGGCAAATAACAAGGCGCTATCTTAAAATGCTGGAGTCGTTTACTAATAGACAGCGAGTGCAGGCTGGGCTGTTTGCTCTGCAGCCTGCACCACATGCCGCCAGCCCATGGCTCCACATCTTAGACACCTTTAGCCCCGTGACCTATCCATTTGCCAGCGGCTCTTTGTTTTCTGACAACCACAAAGGCACACCAAAAAAAAAAAAACACATCATAATCAAGACAGAGTCCTGCTTGTTTGAGGTCAACAACCCAGTAACCAATTGAAACTCATTTTGATCATAGAGTCAGAAGCCGTCGCATGCCCAGACATGGAAAGGACGGATAAATCCATCCTGACTTTGCTGAAGGAAGTTAGTTATTCAGGTTGTGCCGCCTCAGACGCAGTCCGATGCAGACGGTTATCTTATCTGTGCTGATTTGCTCTCACTCGCTCGTACTTGAAAAGACGAGGCGATAATGACTTGCTTTGAAGACGGGATGAACAGAGAAGTTTGGAGGAGGAGGATGTTGATTGCAGTGGAGGGAAGACTGTGGGAGTAGGTGGACGGATATAACCCCGGGACATTTCCTTCTTTTCTGTTGTGTTTTGTAGATCTGCTTCCCGTAATTGCTGCTGTAGCACTAGCAGCTGGCAAGAGTGCAGAGGAGTTGGCCAGATTTAAATAGCCCATGGCAAGCCAACACAACACCGCAAGAAGCCCTTTGCTTCATTTGTCATGTTTTGTATATTCTTGTGGGCTTTTTTTTTATTTTATTCTTTTTTTAAGGTTCAGGTGTTTAGATTGTAGCTTTTCCTGGCTGCTCCTCGTACTCCCTGAAGGCTGATGACTGTACCAGCAGAACTTTGTCTGCGAATTTTACTTCAAAAGGAAGCAGTATGTGTTAAAGACTCGCTGCTTTTGCCGCAAATGGAATAAGAGTGGCATATTTGGGCCTAAACTTTGTTTTTATTAGCCTTTTTGCCAGAGATAATACATCATCAAAGGGTTTGTGTCCAGAGTGGCTTAAGCACATTCACAGCTACCATTAGCCAGAAAGCATTTCAGGCAGAACCCTTATACTCAATATATGATTTCCATCTGCGGTGATTTACAGAGCTGTGATAAAGTATTTGCCCCCTTCCTGGTTTCTTATTTTTTGCACAGAGTTTTCTAGCATGAATGCAAGGGAGAAGCTCAAAAGCAGCTTTATTGCTGACCTTAGTACAAAATTATAGCAGAGCAGGAATGAGGAAACAAGTACTATCACTCTTCTTGAAGACATACCTCAAAGAGGGACGCGGCTATAAGGGATAATGTGACAAAGAACGAGCGCAGACCGAGAGCAGCTGAAAATAATCCCAGATGAAGAGAAAAGGGAAGTAGAACTAAAACCAAAGCACACAACACAGGAAACTATCAAAATAAGGCAGGAAATGACTAACACTGAGACTGGGACTAAGATATACAAACTTGACACAGAGAGAGAAGATACAGAAACATGGGGATGAGATTGGAAGAACAGAACGGGAACACAAAAGGGAATCAACAAGCTATCAAGCTGTCAGGGAGCTAAAGACACAACACAAACAGAAGGCCATGGAGCTCAAACGTAAATCCCATCTAGTGAGTCTAAAGACCGTTAGAACAGGAGCAAAGAGCAAACTGCAAGAAAGAACACCACAAAGAACCTCTAGGACAGAGGTGTCAAACATAAAGCCCGGGGCCCAGAACCGGCCCCTCAAAGACTCTGATCCGGCCTGCTGGATGATGCAATCCCTGTTTTTGTCACTACTATAGAATTTATTTTTTATGATGGCTTCACAGTAAAACTAAATTTAAAAAATGACATTTTCTGTTTCCTGATTTCTATAGTTACAGGACAGTCTGGACAAAGAACTACCTGAACTTTTCTGTATTCTACACATTTTTTCAAAACATTACATACAGCTTTTTACTTATATTCACTCAATATACAGTTGAACCTGTGTACAGACAGAAAGGAGGTTTCTCTGGTCTGGCCCACTGAAGACTGAAGTGACCTGCATGCGGCCCACAGTGCAAAATGAGTTTGACACCCCTGCTGTAGGAGGTGTGGGAATAAACAGGGCATGTAAACACTTAAACAGAAAGTGAAATATTAAGAATTCAACAGTAGTGCAAATGAGAAAAAAACCTTAAACATCCCAGAAACTCAAAACAATGAAAATGTTAGTTTTGTCCAGTCTTTTTATTATTGTTGAATCATGAACTCTGACCGCAAGTGAGGCCCGCAGTTCTTTAGAAGTTGTTCTCAGTTCTCCTGTGACCTCGCGGATCAGTCATTGATGCACTCTTGGGAGTTATTTTGGAAGGTCGGCCTCTCCTGGGAAGGTTCACAACTGTTCCAAGTTTTCTCCATTTGTGGATAATGGATTTCCAAGTCCCAACGTCTTAGAAATGGCCTTGTAACCTTTTCCACAATGATTAATTCCATTCAATTCAGTTTTATTCATACAAATCACAACAAACAGTCACCTCAAGGCGCTTTTTATTATAAGGCAAAGACCTTGCGATAATTACAGAGAAAACCCAACAATCAAAACGACCCCCTATGACCAAGCACTTGGTGATAGTGGAAAGGAAAAACTCCCTTTTAACAGGAAGAAACCTCCAGCAGAACCAGGCTCAGGGAGGGGCAGTCATCTGCTGTGACCGGTTGGGGCTGAGGAGAGAGAGACAGGGCAAGAGACATGCTGTGGAAGAGAGAGAGGGATTAATAATAAGTAATGAGAAAATGCACAATTAGGTATAAACAGAGTAAAGCAGGCTAGGCCTATAGCAGCATAACTAAGGGATGGTTCAGGGTCACCTGATCCAGCCCTAATTATAAGCTTGATCAAAAAGCAAAGATTAGATGTCAGTGATTTTGTTTCTCAGCTGTTCTTTAGATCATGGTATCATGTGTTGCTTTGGGAGATCTTTCAGCCTGCTTCACTTTGTCAGACAAATTCTATTAAAGTGATTTCTTGATTCAACAGATCTGTGTGTGGCTGGTGAAACTGAGCTTGTTTATTCAGTTAATTCATGATTTACCAACGGCAGTAATTACTTTTTTGTACGGGGCCGATTAGGTTTGGATAGCTTTTTTCTCTTATTAAATGATCATTTGTATCATTAAATGATTCTTTTTTATTTAATTGGGCTGTCTTTGTCTCATATTATTTTACTATGACAACCTGAAACATGTACGGAAGTAAGTAAGGGGAAATTATTTTTCACAACACTGTATATGTGGTTGTGTGGCTCCTTTGCATAACAGAGAACACTGTTTAAAATATATATAAATAAAAAAATTCTGTTTACATTTTTTTTTTAATTTTCTGTCATAAAAAATGGAAATTGAAATATCCCGGCATATTACCATAAAAAAACTGATTTTTTTTTTCTTCTGTTAAATAATAGAAAGACTTGAGCAGCCAGGAATCGAACTACCAACCTTAGTAGTTGAACTGCTCCTCTTCCTGAGCTGCAGCCACCCCAAACAGCACCTGATATGCCCTGGTAGTCCCTTATCCAGGCCCAGACTAGCTTAGCTTCCGAGATCAGACAAGATCAGCCGTGGTCAGGGTGGTGTGGCTGTAAACGCTCATGACAGTTTACTAATATTTACAGATGTTATATACTCATGAAATAATAATCGTCCCTCTGAAGGGTGGCCGGTCGCTCCCTTAGAGATATGAGGTTCTGTAGGTTTCCCTGCTTAGGCTGATGCCTGTGACCTGGCCCCAAATAAGGGATGGATGGATAGATGGAAATATTTTTATATCATTTTACACTCAATGCATCATATTTTACATAGGTATTTACAGCAGCAAAATAGAACTGAACGCTTTTACCTTTAAAATAAACATTTGTGAAATTATATTAAACTTGTGACTGTATATTTAGTCTTTTTATGTGGAAAAATGAACTTTCCCTAAAAAAAGTATGTCATGTTTATGCACTAGTACATGTTTTTCACATTATTTTACATTAGACATGTTAATTCACTGTCCTTTTTGTAACTTTATCCAGATTTTCGCTGGCACTGCAGCTGAATTGGACTTCATGTCTTGCCCGAACTGATGCTATGCTTAGTTTTTCTTATCTGCCCTCGACCCTCCTCCCCGCCTCTCTTTACCTCAGAACCAGTTTGGCTACCGAGACGGTGGTGCGAATCCTGCAGAAGGACCCTTGGCAGGCGCGCAAGCCTGCATGAACCAGGAGGCCACGGGCGCCCTGAGCCCACCCCTGGAGGACCAGCGGTGCAATGGAAGCCTGCACAAGAAGAGCCTGAGCCAAGCTGGAGCGGAAGACAGTGGAGGCCAGAGGTACAGCGCTGACCCCACCATCTTCCTCGGGGAGAGAGTATCGAGAGGGGACACCGATGAGGATGGATACATGACTGCAATGAAGGATAAGAACTCCTCAGGTACATATTAAACTTTGTTAAACCGTTGTGGCCACTGGATCCATTTAGCAGGGAGTTAATCCAGTTTAATTTTTCAGAGTATACGTGAGAAGCTGGATTGCTTTAAAGAAGCTATAAATTAGTCCAGGTAGGAATTCTGCAGCCATGCGAGGCATTTAGTGGTAATGACGCGTTTGAGGAGCTGTATTTAATCAACAGAACAGAGCGGATGACATTAAACTTTAAAATAACCTTACTTAATTAAATTAATTTCTTGCTAATCTGCAAACCAACACACTGCCATGCAATTCAAAGACCGACAGCACTGCAATCATGTGTTTAGATGCACAAACAGAAACGTAATTCAAATTAAAAACTATATAATCAATGTGCTACAAACTCAGACCTTGTGCACCTCGTGCTCTGTCCTGTCATCTCTTTGCTCATTCACAGAGTAAATACGATCTTTTGTACTATAGCCCGCCTGTCATTTTTTCTGTTCATTTCATCTCATTCCATTGATTAAAATTCCTACTGAGTTTCCTTCGACGGCGGTGTATGTCAGCTACTACTACAGAGTCATGTTTTGCCTTTGATCATAATTCAGTCCATCAGCCCTGCTCTTGCACTACTGTCTTTG